>BRDA01014234.1:0-24407 GCA_036984385.1 Crenuchus spilurus
CCCAACTAGGAATCACAAATGTGTCAGCATTAATGTTTATTTCTTTGGTTGGGCCTCCTGTTAAACAGTGGAATCCACAGAAATATGTTTAAAAAGTGACAATTCGGGCTGCAAATCTTTGGGAATCGAGCGAATTGATCCAGAATCGATTCTTGGGGTCACAAATCAATTTTTTTCAGATTCTTTCAAATACGAACGAAATACGTTACTTTACCGTTGCAATCTCTGCAAATCGCATGAGTCACGTCCAGCCCTGTCTTACCCGGGCCGGGTTGACCGTAACATCCAAAGTGTTTCCAAATGGTTGCTTTCAAAGACCGCGGCTTGGCTTGCATGCCTGTACATAGCCTACGCTGCTTCCTTGTTTTGCCTAGCACTACGGTGGCTGAAAAGGCACATCCACACCCGCAAAAATCGATTCTGAATCGTTCAATGTTAGAAACGCGATTCAAGCTCAAAGCGATTTTTTCCTGCACCCCTAGTGACAATCAAGATGGAATACCAGTCAATATGGGAGCTATTTTAACTGTATGCCACTGTATGAATGTAGCCACAAAATTGATTGATTGTTGTTATTGTTATGTTTTGTGATACAGAGGTTGTGATGTCAGTTGTTGTCTGCATCAATTTTGGGATGTTAAATACAAGTCAGTTTTGGACTTCCCATTTTTTATTTTTGAATTGAGATTGTGAAAAGCAAGGTTGTGTTCCATATTGTGGTGTTCATTGAAGTTTGCTTATTGCCATATCAGTGTAGATAGACCAAAAAACCACCACTGCCAAGAAAAGTAGTGTGATACTTTTTGTTATGATGTTGCGCCGATACAAAATTTGAGAGTTCCCCCACCTGCCAAATCCCACTTTAACCACTGGTCATGGGGTTATTTCCTCTTTACAGGAGCTCCTCTGTGATTTTAATAACATCCAGATAAACCATGTCTGTTTATTCCTCTCATCCTCTGAGATAATTACACTAAATTATCTATTTTCATCTTAAACAGAGCAACTGCTTATTCAGAGTAATTGTTATTGTTTAATTTTGTTAAAATACAGTTAGCCTATTTATACAATAGTAACAATGATACAGTGAGAAAAACTGTTTGGTAATCAGCCAAGTGTCTCATTTTGTTTGGCCAAAAATGTTCATTTTAGAGCATTCCCAAATCACTCCCACATAATTTATCTCCAAATTTGAGGTGAGGTGTGTTAGATCTGAACTCTGCAGGGTGGTAGATCTCCAGGACCAGGATGTAAAGATACCCGGGGCTTTGCTTGGACAACCTCGTTGAATAGATGATGTGAACTGTGAAGACCCAAAACTAACAAAACACAGGGCTATGGACCCACAGCTTGAGCCTAGTACCGGCTCAGCCCTGATCTAAAGGATTGAGAACTCATTAGTAGCATTGCTCTTATTTAAATATTTGAACACTCATCTACACAACAAACATCAAAGTTACTGCTGCCAAAATCTTTCAAATACAAACACGGGGATTAGGGTGGGGTCACCTGAGATGTTCAGACTGATGCTTTCCAGACTTTGCATCACACAGACAGAAGTCAGCATCAAAGCAAACCTTTAATAAGAAAGAGCAGGACAGGAGTGACGAGATCTCAACTAATCAAAGACTCAAAGTCATGAGGAAGTCGACACGTCTCTTTCACAGCCTCCTCTAACACTCCTCCTTCCTCCTGACAGCACTCCAGCAGGAACGGCTGAATACCAAAACAAAATATTATAACGAGGAGGTCTGTCAGAAAAACCTGAAACACTGAACTTTGTAAATAAGCTTCACTCCATCGTCATAACACAATATTATGACCACCTACCTAACAGCGACTTGGCTCAGATGACATTAGCAAGATGTGGCATGGACTGTATTAAGTGACGAAAGGTATCCTGAGTTGTTCCCCTCTGGCATCAATGGCATCACTGTTACACTCACATGTACCAGAAGTCCATTCTCAGTACACTTTCAATACATCATCATCACAGTTAGTGGTTTCTGAGATGCTGCCTCCACCATGCTTCACAGGTACACTATCATCATGACATCGGTGATGTCACAGGCCAGGTCGTAATGTTCTCACTGTGTATACTCTGTACAGATCTACAACTTCATCTGTTTCTCTGCACTTTGACATCTGAAGCAATATGTTCATGAACATGACATGATTATCTGGCATTGGCAAACAGGCAAAGGAGCTCCTAAGTGGGTGTGAAACCCATTTACAACCATCCCCAAACTCAGGGACTGCTCTGAATGCAGCCAAAACTTACAGTCACCCCTCTCCAGATCAACTTCATGCTTACTTACTTGGTGGTCCTGAATTTTACGGCCCACCACCCGGAAGGCATTGTTGCCGGTGTGGTGATAGATGTGGACTCGGCTGAAACCCGTGGAACCGCCAGCCGGGACCCATTTCTTGTTGGCGTCATCATACACCATGACAGCAGCCCGCGCCTGACAGATGCTCTGTTCACTGAAGAAAGACAAACAAAGAGGAAAATCAGAGAAGAGTACAACTGTGCACTGCCAAGAACCTGATACAAGAGTACACCGTGATAGACTAAGTGTCCAAAAGTTTGTGGACACTTCTAATGAATGCAGATGTACATACACACACGCAGCTTGTGTAGAGAAGACCAGCCAATAGAAAGACATAGTGCCTGATGAAGATTTGTATATAAAAGCACGTTGGGTCTCGGGGGAAGAAAATAAATATAAAAATAATAGAATAATAACTTTACAGAGTCCATACAAAGATGAGGAGAGTACAACATTACAAATATTACAACTAGGGCTTTATGACAGGCCTGAACTACTGATATGCTGTAACCAATGGACACAGGAGAAAACATTTCAGTACTGTAGTCAAAAACAATGAAGATTAGATACACAGATCACACCTTGAGCCATTTTGATAAGTCTCAATGCTGTCTGAGTGAACAGAGTCAGACTCTCACAGGAAGAATCAATGGACATGCAATTCAACATGACACTAACACACCACCACCACATCAGTGTCACTGAACAATGCACCAGCTCTGTGGGGTCCTGTTAATTGAATAACATGATTAAAGGAGGCTAACAGTAGTCTGTAATTGCACACCTATATGGTCAGGTGGAGCTGATATTGTTGTAATGTTATGGCTGATCGTCAGCGTTGGCCATGACGAAGCATTCAGGAACGCTTAGTCAAGCTTTTCTTTTCCAGAAACAATCAATCAGACGTGATAATGAGATCGAGGGATAAACCGCCCAGCAGATAAGAGTTAATCTAACAGGATTGTCCACTGAGACAAATCTCTGCACTTTAATTAAGGAGCACAGAGACGCAGCGAGGGAGGCAGGAGAACCTTCTGTACCTACCACTCATATCACTGATGTCATAGCTGGTCATGAGTTTATTCAGGCAATGTCTGAAGAATACAAACTTCTTACAAATTAGCACGTTATTAGAGCTTCTAGAAATGACCGCTCATCCATCCCACCGCTGGACAAAGGCCTCCTGTCCATCCCACTGCCCCTTCAAGACCATACGGAACATTACACCTTAAAAAAAACACTGCTTCTTTTAAAGGAGACGGGAGGATCCTGACTCGGCAAACTGCACAACAGGGTCCACATACATCTCAATATTAAAAGCAAACAGGATGGTCATGGGGAGAACTGTGAGTCAAAGGATAGACTGTGGATGTGTCAGACTGTATATACAGTAAGAACTGGACAGTAGCTTCTGTTTACTCCCATTGTGATGCTGTAAAGCTCAAATGAATGCTGCCATACTGCTTGAGATTCAAACTGCAAGTAAAAGAGACGGAAGGTGAGGCAACGCTAAAGCTCAAACAGTAGTGAGTATGACATCGGTATCGCTCACAATCAGAGTGGACAGTGTTTAAAAACCATCAGCAGCTCTGATCAGCACACACTGAAACACCACCGCCACATCAGTGTTACTGAGAATGATCCACCAGCTCTGTGGGGGTCCTGACCATTGAAGAACAAGCTGAACAATATATACAGAGACACAGATGTAGTACAGTATGTCTGTGCCTCTGCAATATCTCAGTGACGCTACAAACAAAACACACTAGAACTCACTTAACACTGTGTAACTACCAAACCTCATCAATATTTACAAAGCTATAGACTCAGACTCGCTGCCAGGGCTTCTGCAACCTCTGCATCACTCTGGTACTTTCTCAATAAGTGAGCTAACAAAAACAGATTTAACAGAGAATGACCAAGTGCACAGCTACATGGTGCAAGACAAACACTATGACTGTACAGGAGCTAAAAACACTGCAGAAATCAGAAGATGATGCTGATTAAAATGCTGAATATGCAAGATGCTCAACTGCTCAGGCACTCAATCATCATGAGACTCACTGGCACTTCTCCCGAGCAGAGAGAGATACAGAGAGATAGAAGCTATGTTCACATGACCGTGCTGAAATGGCTCAGATCTGATGTTTTCAGGCTGTGTGGACGTCAAATCACATCTTTACACATCAGATTTGAGTCACTTTCATATGTGGTTCTAGATCAGATATGTATCAGATCTGTGGACATGTGACGGTCAGATCAGATTTCATGTCTTTTTTCTTGTACACAGATGAGTAGTGGGTGAGGCAGCGTTGGCTTCTCTCGTTTACTCACGTAGCTGTAAAAACAGGCAGCTGGCATTTATTCACCTTCTTCACCTGATCATGTACAGTCCACCTGTTTACTGTCCTCCTGAGCAAAACACCATCACACGTCAGCTACTAACACGTCTGTTTTACCTGTTTAACTCAAATCAGTCACCTCACAAAAACAGGGCTGCCAGATTCCCCCCAAACTTCCTACCGATTTGTCACACTACACAAATGGAAACTAGTCCAAAATCTTAAGGGAGCTTTAAAAATGTAAATCTTACTTTCTCATTCAATATTTTCTGTTATTTAGTGCAAAAACCCTGCAAACCACCAACCAACTGAAGTTTTACCGGTGACTGAATGTTTGCAAACCTGGCAACCCTGCACAAATGTGATGTTTTTTGTTGTTGGTGATGAAGGCGACTTGTATACACATATCAGTGTGCACATGTGAGCCGTTTCAGGAACAGATTAGTTCACATTACAGACACAGATCACTTACATTTGTGAATGTGAACCGTCAAGATAGTAAAATCTGATTGGAGCAAAGTGGCTTATAATGTGAATGTAACCACACACACACACACACACAGAGAGAGAAATGAATCTGATTAAATGTGTTTTAGGAAAGGGATGTAAAGCCCAGCTTAGGTCATCAATAGGAAACTGAAATCTGACAGTCAGTACTGTGGATCACAGTATCTGCCTCAGACTCTTATGGAGGTGAATAAGAAGTGAATAAGTAAGTGAAGTCTGATTATTCCTCAGACAGACGATTCAGACATCTGAGAGTCAAAAACACTTCACACTGATGAACAATCACTGCACATCAGTCTACTTATGATACCCAACACACTATTGTATTTACCTCAAACTCCTTACATTATTCACTTTATAATACTGCTATTATCATCATCAATTCATCTCTAACCTTCTGTCTATTAGTGTGTGTATATGTATGTACATGTTTGTAACACTGTGTGTGTGTGTGTCTGTGTACACACTGAACCACTGGGAGACCAAACACGAATCCCACATATATGTATATACACACTCTGAAATTTACATCTATAAGCACACGTCGTCTGAGTAAAAGTAGTCAGCTCAGGAGTCCAGCCAATCACAGTCACAATCAGCTGATAAGGTTACCATGGCATTACCATGGAGAGTGACGTCAGCAGCCGACTGGACACATCAGGAGGAGCTGATGAATACCAAATTGTTCCCGGTGGTCAGTCTTAGTGGAGCGTGACCGAAAAGACGGCTGCTCTGACAGCATGGCAATGAAATCAATTCCAAAGAAAAGAACCAACAGTGTCACAACTCCAGCTGGATGCAAAATGAGCTTTCCTAACAAAACTGAAATGTCATGATCGTTATTAACCTTTAGGACTCGCCAGCATCATCAGCCCATATGGCTGCTACAAGACTTCACAGCATAAAAACATTCACACTGAACATCTGGCTCCAAAGTGCTGACTTGAAACAACATGGTAGTTTTGACGGTAACAGTATAATATAGATGTTATTAAAATTATTCTTCAGGCCCAAAATCATGTTTATCTTCAGCTTTTTTGGTCTGGAACATCATGTTTTGAGATCTCCTCTTAAACATCACTTGTTCCAGTAGTTCTGATTTTTATTAACACAGAAGATGGGCAGTAATATTCTTTTAGGAGATCAGCAGCTTTCTCCTTGCAACCCTGCCATGCACACCAGTGTAGTTCAGTGTTCTCCTGATGGTGGACTCATGAAGATACTTTGGGCTCTGTTGTGACCTCGCAGAATATTACACAACTAGCTCTCTGTGTGGTCTACCAATCCTGAGGAGCTAATAATGGTCCTGAATTTGTACACAATCTGTCCGACTGTGGATTGGTGGAGTCCAAACTCTTTCCAGCCTGATGAGCAGTAACAATTTTGTGTGCGCCATGATACACGTCCACAGATGTGCTGTGAAGATCTGACTTTGCTAGATCAGTTCTTTATATAAAACAGGGCACCCACTCGCACCTGATTGTCATCACATTGATTGACACCACCTGACTTATCTGCTAATCCTAAAGGTTCCATTCACACATGCAATATTGGATCATTTCCCTCAATACATAAAAATAATTTTTGTTCTCCATCCACTTTTAGGACTTTTAGTTCTAGGTCAAATTTATGCATAAATACAGTACATTCTAAAAGGTTCACAAATGTTCAAAGCCCCACTGTGTCAATTTACAAAGACTATGCAAAATGGTACAGGATGGACAGGATTTGTTAAGAAGAACGATGCAGCAGTGTAAGCTCTTGCTCATGGGGTTTTAGCCACGAGGCTAAAAGCACCAGGTGACCCCTGACTTGTCTTGCTTTTAGTTCAGGGGGAAAAAGGCTATTAGGATGTCATTACGTCCTACCGAGTGCATTTGAAACCGCTCTCGACACCCACGCAAAGGGACTCAGCAAAGAGTGCTCCAATCCAGACTCAAGCTGAGACATTATATGTCTCCACATTCTCTTCTACGAACAAATAGAAAAGGACATTCATACCCATGTGTGTCAGTGTCTGAAACCTGCCATTGGGGAACAGCAAAATCTGATTATGTATTGAAAAAAGGAACTTTGGAAGACCCCACACAATGTCATTTTTCACAAATTCTTTTGTCCTTGATTGTTGTTAGTCGGCTCACTACCCTAAAGCACCAGACACTTTAAGAGTAACAAACCTGACTCAAAACCCTGCAGGAGTTTTTTTACAAACTAAATGTAAACAAACATAATGGATGACTGACATTTCAGTGCTAGTTGAGTTTTCTGCTCATAAAAAACAAAAAAGATGTTAAAGCAGAACAGCTCACATTATTAAAAGACACTCAGCTCCACATGTCCACATCACTCACCATTTAACCACTTTTAACTTCTGTACACACTCACACCTTCAGCTCATGTTTATTTAGGATTCTCAATGGGGAGCAGCCCTGACTGCAGTGAGAGAAGATCAGAGATAAAACTACATTACAGGATCATCTGGGACAGTCCAGAGGAGCAAATCAGCCCGTTTATCCTGTAGCGTGAACCCGGATTAAGTCAGCGGAACATATTCCACATACTATTCTACAAAACTTTAATGGACTAGAAGAGTTTGAGTAAATACCAGTAAAGTATCGTTAGAACTGTACATGTAAATATATTGTTGGCATATTTTAATCCTTTAAGTACTGGTCATAAAGAAGAGCCAGATGGCAGCAGCAGAAACAGCAATGAGCTTCTGTTTAGCCTTTGTACATAACTCATGTTAATACCTGGACATCCTTGAAGCACAAATATACAGATTTCTCTGTAGTTACAATAGCTACTAAAGTGAAGCTTGCAGTACTAGAGACCCTACTATTCACAAAAACAGGCATAAAGAGGGAAATGGGTCTTGGGAGGATAAAACCAAAAGGTCACAGTGCTATTCTAAATCTTTACATGCTGGTTTCTATTACCTCGAGCGAAGCTGCTTTCCAAACTCTGGTGGAAACAAGCGAGTATGTACAAAACAAGAACCAGAACTCAGCATTCCCGCAAACCTATGTTTGAAGAACATGCTCATTAAAGTTGGTGAGTCAGCTCTGTGGAGGAGCTGGTATTTCCATGGACGGCCGTGCGGTACTTCGGCGAGAGACTTGGCCTGAGACAGGAGGCCACAGAAACCACATCAGTCCCGTCTTCTGCCCGTTTTAGGAACAACAGTGAGCAGTAGCCAAAACCCTCCACATGTTCAGGTTTACTATGCTAAACATGTTCTTTTGGACGACATTTTAAAGCATAGATACAGCAGATCTAAAAAGATCCACAACAAACTGGACCCTGAGCTCCATCTCCAACCACAGACATGAAACCTCTGCAAACTTTAAGGATTTACATCACATCTGAAACAAACATCACAGGCTTTGGAAGACAAAAATAAGTGCACACCAGTCAGGTGTATCAGAGTGTAAAAGCATCATCATGGAGGGACACCACGTGATGGATGTCTGTGATAATTGGTTACTGGGTGAAGCCAGCATCTCAAACTAAAGCAGTGAAGGTGTACTGAGAATTGACTTTGTGTACATTGAGTGCCACCCAATGGTATAACGGTGGCGCCCCATTGCTGCCTCCGGTGAATTGACACGACAGTGGACCAGGGTAGGTGATCATAATGTTCTGATATGACCGTGTATTATTCAGTCTGTGATTAAAATACTGACAATATACTGTGAATAAACGTATAACAATATCTAATGAATTATAATATATATAAAAATTTTCTTATCAACATTGTTAGACTATTAACATAATAGCAACACATCTGACTTCGCAGTTAAATCACAGCTAATTTCATCAATAAGTGATGGAAATGAGTGACACTTGTGTATCCTACTGTTAGAATATTCCTTCTAGACCCCACAGTGCCCCGTTTGCTGTTTTACAATGAATAATCCATAACACAGCAGGAGTTTTAAATTTTATAACATTATTTACATTAAAATGGTTTAAATTATAGGTACAATATTGTATCGGACACAATCCGATGTTAGTGTTTACTGTATCTGACTATTCAAAACCTGTACACATTTATTTTTGTCTAAAAATGCACCAAATATTCAGCAATTTAAATTACTCAGCTGAAAAATGGCAAAAAGACACTTTCAGTGTGAAGACTGTAAAAGCAAAATAAGTAATACTGAACAGTGAGGTTTTAATGATACTGACTTTTGGGACATCCAGAATTGTGCTTTTACTCACCAAGAAAGTTACAGTTTGGTGCTGAAATGGAAGAAGACAAACTACAAGCGCAAACTTTACTAAACCACACTTGTTATGATGAAGCCAGAATACAGCCGCTTAGCTTTGTGTTTGTCCTCCGGCGGCTGATGTTCCTGATTCATTCCTGACTAACTACAAGACTTATTTTGGGAAATAGTTTAGATTTCATTTGATTATGTAAAGGAAAAACTTCAGTATTCAGCCAAACATTTCATTTTGTTCAGTTTTGGCCAAATAATTTTGGGGATGTGAGGGGAAATCAGGACACTCATGTAAGAGGGTGATTATTTCTATGAGAAACCTCTACAGTCTGTAGAGTAAAGCAATGCAATACAGCTGATAAACATAATCCATTCCTACCTCAAAGATGATAAACAAGCTGTGCGTTGGGTTTGAGAGTGAATTATGGATTTATGCACCGACACAATTACATGTTAAGCATGAGTTCATGGAGAACATCAGACCAGACGTTCATTAAAAGAGGAATGAAGTCAGATCTAATCCAGCTCACTCTGTGGGAATGTTATCTCCAATTACTTGCAGAAGTTCTGGAGGACACAGCTTGGCCACGATTTTGAGAAAACCACTTTGGTTAAGGAATAATGAGCGGAGGAGCATGAGCAGAGGGTCTCAACGTCAAAAAGAGCTTTTAAGCAAAGATTTGGACTTTCTGAATGAACACTGGTGAGGTTTTGAGCTACTCCTCCAGCCACAGGAGCGTGAGAAAGCAGAAGAGCTATTTTAAAACCAAGCTCCATGGCTGGAGCAGCTCGCGGGGAGGGTCCAGGCTGCGGTGGAGGTGTTGCACGGAGCTTGAAATAGGCTCAGACTCCCACTGAGAGACAAATGCCAAACTGTGACTGCGAGCTTAGAATATATAAGACATAAAACCACATGGTATTCATGGCTATTTACTGTAGAAATAAAGATGACGGCCATCGGAGAGCTGCGGGGCTGGGAATTCGTTAGCAGGTGCTGATGGGGAGGATCATTAGCGTAGCTACGAGTCTTCGATAAGGCCAAAGAGAGCGAGAGTGAGTGAGGAAACACATTCAGAGATTTACAAACGTGCTACTGCAGATCATTACGCTAGTAGCAGGTGAACGACACCAAGCATTTGAGAAGAGGAGGCCGTGAGATGCGCTGCGAGTTCTCGCTCTTCTCTGGTCTTTTTATAGGCTGAGGAATTACAGCCATCACCTTAGCAACACTGCGTACGTGGGCGGGTTTTGTGTGTGGCTCCTCCATAATACCGAGAGATATTGTGTGAGGACAAAAGCCAATCGGCCCTCTCCTCCTCTTCCGTCCACCTCCCCAACACGTACAGTAAATCCACACACGCCTAAAGAGTCCAGGACAACAGCTCTGAATGTGTGATGGAAGACATTCTCAATTTCTCAAGCTAAACCCGGGCTCACCCTACAGGAAAATCAGGATGATTTTGAGGCTGATTTGCTTGTTAAAGGCCTCCAGATATCAGAGTGATCATAACTGATTATCTTCTCAGATGACCCTGTAGTGTGGGACGTCTATAATCCAGTCCTTACTACTCCTGTGTTCTCTCAGTGCAGTCAGGGCTGCTCCCCATTGAGAATCATAAATATAAACATGTTCAGTATTTAGACTCAGTGTCCTGTAGTGGGGGGTGGAGCTGATTCTCTGCCTGAAAAACCATCAGCCAATGAGAGATGAGCTGAAGGTGTGAGTGTGTACAGGAAAAGTTAAAAGTGGTTAAATGGTGAGTGAGGTGGACGTGTGGAGCTGCATGAGTGTCTTTGTAATGTGAGCTGTTCAGCTTTAACATCCCTTTCTTTTTCATGAGCAGAAAGCTCAACTAGCACTGATGTAACCGTCATCCACCATGTTTGTTTACATATAGTTGGTGAGAAACTCCTGCAAGTTTATGAAGCTGGAAGCCGTTGGTCAAGTATGTATAATCTGAAAGTGTGTGATGTTACAGAGTACATAATGTAGTGATGCGACTAACAACGATCAAGGACAGAAAAATGTGTCATTTAAAACAGTTTAGGATTTTTTATCTCCTAAAGTGTAAGCCAGGCTTAAGACAGACTCCGCTCTGGAGAAGCCGGTCCGAGGGCACAGCATGACTGGCAGCCTAGTCCTCTGCAGTAATTACGGTGACAGAAGATGCATCCACAGGAGCGCTGGAGGGACCCCTGTACTGCCAACACCTCACCTCCTCCACAGCAACCAGGGCTCAAAAATACACTCCACTCACAGCCCGTGACTCACACACAACCGCTGGTCTGGTGGAAGCCGAGCGCATTCATTCATGCCATGCTTTGCGGGACAATGCCATGCATCATCGCTGTAAAAACAGCACTGTTGACATACTCGGCTGGTGGTGAGACCTGGCGGCTCTCGGGTACTGGCAAGGAGAGCAGAACGGCCATTAAAGAGGCCGTGGCCCAATGTGAACCGAGCAGGGCTGAAGGGTCAATTATTAGAATCTAATTTGACTCCCAACGTGCCAAAAAGTGGTTATGACACCACTAAAGTGGCATGATGATGATCTTAAATAGAACTGACATTTCAGAAGTTACTGTTTAATAATTAATAGCACTGTTTCAACAGCGTAATTTGTTGACATCTGAAGGTGCGTAAAGATGACAAACAAAAGACGTTAAAAGTGCAAAAATCAGCAGAGAAGCACATTCAGTGGCAGTGAAATTAGCCAATAAACAATCTCAATAAACACTATTAATCACTAGGAGATATTAGTATATAAACAACCTTAATAAACACTATTAATCACTAGAATAGGAGATATTAGTCCATAAACAACCTCAATAAACACTATTAAATCACTCGAATAGGAGATACTAGTAGATAAACAACCTGAATAAACACTATTAATCACTACAATAGGAGATATTAGTCCATAAACAACCTCAATAAAGACTATTAATCACTAGAATAGGAGATATTAGTCCATAAACAACCTCAATAAACACTATTAGGGGTTAATCGGCTACTACCGTTTTGGGAAAATTGGCTCTTAATTTCCCTGAAGGAACCTCCTAAAGGGATCAATAAAGTACTATCTATCCATCATTAATTAAAGAATAGGAGATATTAGCCCATAAACAACCTCAATAAACTATTAGTAGCTCCCCGAGTCCATCACATCAAAATTTACATTTCTGCACTATCCAGTATTACTCAGATATAAATGGAGGAAACGTTAAATCCACAAATGCTGCTACTGCTGAAAGTCTTCTCTGGGAGAAGGTTGATGTAGGTCAGTGTCACCACATTTTAGCATCTCCCACAAGTTGTTGACAATGATTACAGACTTTAGTACAGCAGTTTTATTCTCTACTAGATGTTTAGGACATATTTCATGCAAGGCATCATGGGACATAGTTATATTCTGGATAAAGAAGATATGAGTCCATAAACAACATCATAAGCCAGGCTATAATCAGCTGATGACGAGGCAAAGCTTAACGAGGCAGATTTGACTCTGAAATCTTAGTCCAGGACCCCCCTGACCCACAATCAACATCACTGTAATTATGAGCTTCCTCCAGGTTACCAGCAGCTGAGCAATCACAGTGAACTTCAATTATAACAGAGCTAAGTGCTTTTAAACTTTTTAATCAGACTAATATTTGGTTTGAAAACTCTCAAACAAACAAAAACAAAAACGGTAGGCACAGAGCGCAGAGACATGATGCTGACAGCAGTAACTGTATGAATAAAGCTTTTGTTCTGAAAGTTCACTTAAAATCATATTTGCATATTTTTCCACTTGAGACGTAGTCGACCAGTCAAGACATGCCCTCAGTCCAAATTTAGCTTCTTTAGCTGAGGACTGCAACTGTGAAGCTAATAATAATAAAAAAAGCAATAATGTGCAATAGTCACCAATATAAATGGCTGTGATATTTAGGTGACTACTGAGTGAATGTTTTCCAACCTTACAGCAGGTAGTTTAGAGCTTCTTAACTGTGATTCCTCTCTTACAGCTGACAGTCAGTAGTCTGAGTCAGGTCAGCACCACAGAAACCACAAACCCCTCAAGACAAGCACCTCGTCTGCCCGACTGTGCCTATATACACATACACAGGGTGCCCTGTTTTCTTCTGTACCTAAACAATGCTGAATAACTTTAATACTAATGAAGGTCTAGTGATGAAATGTGGATTAAATGAGCCTCAGTCTGAAGTTATAACGTGCTGAAAATGTCCCAGCATGCAGTTCTTTTCTCCTGACTAGGTGGCTTGAGCTTCAGACTCCAATAGACGTCCTGTCTGATGGATCAGAGACACTAAACATCCACACTTTCACTGAGCCAAAAACAAAACTCAGCCTGAGGATCAAAACAGATACGTACTTTTCTTAATCATCAAAAAAAGACAAACAAATATCAACATGAGTTAAAGAACAAACTCCAATGGCCAGCTAAGGCTAATTTAGGTCAAGCAGCAAGATGATGTTACTGTCCAGCTTTAAGTTATCTCCCAAATTCCCCACCATAAAATGAGCCAAACCCCTCAAACAGTCTGAGAAATATATGCAGTCATGTTAACTGTACATCCTGACAGCAGCAAGTAGACGTTTGACATTTTGATTTCACAGGAAATGACATTTTCCAAAAAAGGGGGCACTCAAGAGTAACAAAACCACAACCAAACCAAAGCTTAACTGCAGCTTCATTTCTATTTGAGATGCTACAATGCATGCAAAAAGGGTTCTACTGGATGTATTACCTGAAAGGTAACAATAGTGGAACCCTTTTTTGGTACTACATAGAACCCTTTATCGTGTCGTGATATAAAAATGCTCTGCGCACATTTCTAAATTTTACTGAAATTCTTAAAATATACATATTATATATCATAACTTAGTTCACAAAACTGGTGACTATGTACCAGCAAAAAGTTTAATTTATTTTATTTTGTTTAATTTATTGAGTTAATTGTAGTTAGTTGTGTTGTTGGACAAAAACGAAACCTACGGTGGCATATGTCATGTTTCTTTGAGAGTTCATGGTTGTATACAGAACCAGCGCCTTTACAAAAGAGCCCTTGAAGGACCCCTTCTTAAACAGTGCAGGTCTAAAAAAAAAATGACAATGTCCTGTGAAGTTAGTCTGGTTCTCTCTACAGGATATTCAGGTCAATTTTGAGGCTGATTTGCTCGTCCCGACAATCATAAAAGGTGAAAGGTGAAGGTAAACAATGCTCATAGATGATCCTGTACTGTGAGGGAGTCTCATCTCTGATCTCCCAGTGCAGTCAGGGCTGCTCCCCATTGAGAATCCTAAATAAACATATTCAGTATTCAGACTCAGTGTCCTGTAGTGGGGGGCGGAGCTTATTCTCTTCCCGAAAGACATCAGCCAATGAGAGCTGAGCGGAAGGTGTGAGTGTGTACAGAAGTTAAAAGTGGTTAAATGGTGAGTGAGGTGGACGTGTGGAGCTGAGTGTCTTTATAATGTGAGCTGTTCTGCTTTAACATCCTTTTCTTTATCATCAGCAGAAGACTCAAATAGCACTGAAATGTCAGTCAACCGCCATGTTTGTTTACATCTAGTTTGTGAGAAACTCCCGCGAGGTTTGCTGCTGGTCAGATGTGTATCCTGTTGTGTGAACCAGGCTTTAGTCTCTCTCCACTGAAACGAGAGAAAAGCCTCCTCTAAACACTTTAAGTGCCAGTCCGGCCAGCCAACGAAACAGGACGAGGCCCGAGGCGAACACAGCGAGGTTGTGAGGGGTCTGACAGTACTCCCTTGTTTGTGTAAGTCAGCTAAATTTGCAGGGCAATGAGAAAGTGGCAGGTGAGTGCTGACTGAGCTCAGGTTCACACACACATTCACGCCAATAGCACAGGCATCCATCACTTCTTACACTCATTAATGGAGGCTCCCTTGAGGAGTACTGTAAGTGATCCCTGTTAATCATGTATGCAAGTGGCAACACTGGTGCCATCTCACCAGGACAGACGGCAAAAGAAAAGAGGAGCTTTCCAAAGGTCTGCCAGCGAAGGGAAGAACATCCCAATCACTGTTTGATCACTGAATTCTGCAGTACAACAGCGTTTATAGCTGGGGTAATGGCTCAGAGGCCAATTACAGTCACACCGCGGGGAGCGATTAGAGAAAACGCAACAACAATCTTACTGAAGACTTCATCAGCTACAGTTCCATTAACGAGCGCGTCCACCGCAAAGCACGGCGGCGTTAAATCTTAACCACAGACAGCTACGACGGAGGCAGCCTTAATGGCAGCGGCGTCGCTTCTCAAGCCTGGCACTAAGGATGCGATGAGCCAGACGAATATGCAACAGATTGCTTTGATCCACGTGCCCCCACCCTGGCCAGACGGGCAGCCCACGGAAACCCAGCGCCTACGTACCGGTGCACTTCCATTTTTGAAGACGCCGTGCATCTTTCGCTCAGGTTGAAGCCAGACAACTTGCAATGCGTCGCAGATTGGAGCTGCATGACTCCCCCCCCCACAACTCCCAGAACCCCCCCACCCCGAAACCACCACCACCCCCCACCCCCCCGGGGCGACTCCTCGATTCTGCGGACTCGATCCTGATCACGCTCGCCTATTCATCGCCTTCGCCTGCTCCCAAAGCTTTGGTGATTCATTATTTAGAGACGGGCGCGAGTCAATGGCGCCACTCGCGTACACAATCCCGCTTTTCACACTGCTGGACGGTAACCTGGCAACAGGCATCCGAGTCGAGGAGGAAGATCACGTTCAGGGAAGATGAAATCGCTACGTTGTGTTATTACTGCTCAACTGAGCAAGTTTTTTTAATCCTCTCTCTCCCTCCCTCTCTCTCCCTTTCTCTTTCTCACATACACACACACACACACACACACTCCTTCCAGCCCTCTTTTCCCTCCCTTCCCTTTGCTCTTTTTCTCTCCCACCCCCGCTCTCCACAGTCTCCTCGGCTGCTGAACTGAGATTTCCCGTTGCTTTCTCAGTGTAGCCTGAGCTCGTCCTCTGAGCTGAGCATGTCTAATAAAGAAAAAAGTACAAAGAATGTCTCTCAATAAGCCTCATTTATCTGGTCTAGAAGACAATAATCAGTGTTAGTAGTTAGTAGTTAGTAGACACAAACAAACGGTTAGAGACTAAAATCTAAAGCCCTGTTCAGATTGAATTAAATGCAATGTGGTTATTTCTTCTTTTACAGGAGCTCCTCTTTTATTACTGCCCAGATCCACATATTGACATATTATAAGTCTGTCTGTGCTAAACATGCACAATAACATGCAATATATCAAATATTATGGGGGAAATTAGCTTCCTGGTTCATTCTCTCTCTCTTCTGAGGTGACAGAAATATCAGCCAGTCAGAGAAGCAGCAGCCAATCACTGACCTGCTGACAAGATAACACATGCATTTAGCCAATCAGAGGCCTTGAATCTGTTGTATTCATTTCTGGCCCCCAGCAGAGTGGGTCAGTGGTTTTAGGAACATCTGACATTATTGATGTAATACATCAAAGGAGTGATTATAATCACAGCTACATGTGAACCGTGATGTCATGATGTCAGTAAAAGCATGCAAACCCCCCGAAAATCACTCCTGCAGTTATTTTAATGACACCCGGACGCAGGAGGTTCAACACTGAAGAGACATGTACAATATAAGAAACAGATGTCCTGATAAGCTTTATTAGGATTGGACTAGTTTAAGACCGACTTCAGCAGTCCCTGGAAGACCATCAGTCTGACCACAGCATGTTCATCATGTAACAGATGCACTCTGGTTTCCTGCCGTGTGTGGCACAGGGGCCTAAAAGTGGCCCGATTGGTCTCTACAGGAACAGATGGGCATGAGTGACATGGCCAAGGGCTCAGTCTACAGATGCTTCATCACAAAAAACAGTCACTCTGAAGCTAAAACCACAGCAATTAATAACGTAAAATCACAGGATGGCCCAGTCATGACACGGTCCGAACCACCCGGATGAGCTACGGTTATGACAGTGATCCGTTTTCTTCAGAATGAGGATGTGCTCATGATGAGACACTATTGTGATGCAGAGTTTAAGCTGCTGCACTGTTTGGTCCGAGACAATTTGGAGCGGATGCTGGAAAAGCTGCCTATGAGTAGGAAGGTGCAGTAGGTCGGTGTGAGTGTGGGACCTGGAACTCGGTATCACCAGCAGACATGACATTTGGGAGGATGACGATGGCACCTCTGCGCCAAACAAGGAATCAATTGCCAAATTCAGTCACAGAAACCAGGCCTGTCAATCTTCTTTACAGTACCTGATCCTTAAGTACTGGCTGATGGAGATCCAGTTCGACCAGCAATACGTCAGACCCCAAGCAATCAATCGGTTGAGTAGGAACACAGTCATTCAACCTTTTCTGTTCCAATACTAATACAGATACAAACTTTCTTATTGGTCGATACTTGGTACTGATAGCACAGTTGAGTTAAACAGGTAACTCAAACAAAGAGGAAATGAGAGACGAAAGAAGCATTTCAGCAGGGTGAAGGGTGAGGGTCCATTTGAGATTCCGGTAAAGTGGGCCCAAATGGCTCAGCGGGCTAAGGCACTGACACTATGACCAGAGAACTGTGAGTTTGAACCCCGGTCATGCTGTTTGCCATCAACAGCCGGGGCCCAAGAGAGCAAAATTGGCAGTGCTCTCTCTGGGCGGGTAGATGGTGCTCTCACTCTCCCCATCACTCACACATTGCAATGTCCGCTGGCTCAGGCGTCTACTGATTGGTCCATTTGAAACTAGAGACCCTGCGCTTTCCTCTGAGCACATTTGGTTCCACAGGGACAATGTATCAAGTGGTAATTTGAAAAGAGGCGGTGGCCGCATTACACGCAACGGAGGAGGCTTGTGTATGTCTTCACCCTTCTAGAGTCAGGGACGGTGCAAAGTGATAGGGAGAGCCACTAATGGGTAGGGTTAATTGGTGACTTTTACATTGGGAAAGGGAGAAAATTGGCAAAAATTATAAATATAAAAATTTAAATTGAAAAATAAGTAAAACAGATTTAGGTAAACAAAAAGCGGTCGTGGCCAGCGCATCATGATAGAACATAAAATGATAAAAGGAATACAACCATGCATCCATTCATCGATTATCACACCCGCTTAATCCTTATCAGGGTCGCGGTTAGTCCTCTACACCCTCACTGGGCACAGGGCATTACTCTATTCAATAAAAAGAATCAAAGATATATAATCATGTTCTTTTTAACCTTGAAGCAATAAGCAAATGTAACGTTCTGCCATAATGGTCTAACACGCGCTTCACTGCCATGCCAGGCATGCCAGGGAAAGCAGTGTGGATTAGAGTAAACAGATTGGTGACTGGCAGCAGTGATCTACTGCAGGATCAGACACACATTTCTATCCTACAAGTGAGTCCACATCCCAAGCTGCTGTATGCAAGACTGAAGTTAGTCCTGACCAAAACTGCTTAACCCACTGCAGTGTGTGTTTCAGACACTCTGATGTAGTCTGACACACCCCGACTTTTTACAAATTACAACTAAATTCCCCCCCAAAGTGTTACACAGGCTTTTGCTCAGCAACAACAGTGTCAAAACAATAAGAGTGTCATAAATCTGTATTTTGATTAAATCTGCTCTAAACTTAGACTTCCCAAAAACCTATTTTCAGAAGTTCTGATATATTGTGAAAAAACACTAAACATTTCCATGCAAGAGTTAAATATACAGAGGTGTTGGCTACACACTGGTCATTATAGTTTTTAGAAATGATGTGGTTTTATTTCTAAAGCTTAACTAATGTCAGGCGACACTGTTTTCCTCAGCCACTAACCCTACATTAAATATTCATGAGATAGGTGTGAACAATCTGGTTAGAGCTCATTGTTCATAGAGACCAAATGCAGAGTTTCACACATTCCAGGGCCACTAATCCTCCAAATGAATGTCCGGAATTTCCATGTCGTTATCATATGAATGACAGATCGCGTGACTGGGCAGAAAAAAAAAGCACAGCCCTCTGACTTGCGCTGAAAAATGTGTCACTGCTTATTTAAGCTTCTATCACAAGAATCTAAAAATATATTTTGATTCAAGCTGTATATATATGAAAAGTAGAACCTTTAATGTTTGTTTGTTTAAGTAAAATAAAATAAACCTGTGGAGGTGGAAATCTCAGGGACCACCGGTGCCAGGCAGCTGCTCTTCCATTTAACATCATAACCATCAGGTGAGGATACACACATACTGCACAGACAGAGGAAGAATGAGGGAAAGAGGGCAACAGGCTGTGCAACCAACTCCATGAGGAGTATTCGCCTACAGCCATCACTGGCTCAGACTGTGGTAATGGAGAGCTGCCACATGGAACAGATGCATTTCTCCTCGGAGGGATATTTACAGCACTGCATACAGTACTGCACTCTAAACACTGCAGGACTGAGTATAAGCAGAGATTTATTTTCAGAAGTTCATGAATATAAATGACCAAAAAAAAAACCGTAAAATCCTCGCTCTCAGAAACGACCACCTTCTAATTAATACATATGACTTTTTTAGCTTAACCTGACCTTTAGTTGTTGTGGTGGTACACTGTAAACTGTTTATTGTTATTATTGTTTCAGCATCCATCCAATTATCTAGATCCATCCAAGTTAAATCCTGTTTGCAGGCAACCTGAGACTCGGTCCTGAGTTCAGTTACACAATCAACCATTAAAATGTGTTTGCTTTGTACACAGTCATATCAGAATATTATGATCTTGGCCTGGGTGAGTGTACCAGTTAGTTGTATCAGAGTGTAAAACCATCATCATGAACAAAGGACGTGATGTGACTGATGTACATGATAATAGTGTAACAGTGAAACATGGTGGAGGTAGTATCTCAGAAACCACTAACTGTGTGTGATGATCTAGAGCCGCTGTAGTGAAGCTGTACTGAGATCGGACTTCTGGTACATTGAGTGTCTCTAAACAGGCCACTGGCAAGTGATACAAAGCATTCAAAAGCACGGTGAAACAGTTCACCTCTATAAAGAACACAGGAGCATCTAGGAACATGTAAGGGATCAACATCTGGACCCGAGTGGTCATAATATTCTAATATGACTGTATATTCAAACTAGTTCTAGACAGAAGAATGGGCACATTTGGTCCTAATTTGCTAGGATAAACCTGGTATGAACAAAAACTGCACTTGTGCAGATAAATCAGCATCTGCAGTTCGTGCTGAACCTGATTTTACCATTCATATCAATATACAGAGGTAACCATACAATATACTGCAATACTGCCAGCAAGGAGATGTACTGCCATTGAAAAATATATAATAAAACAAAAACAGTATGTGGTGCACCCTTACACTGCTTGCTTCTATGGCATGTAAGACTTTACATGTAAAAAAAAAATGCGATGAGAATCAACAGAGTGTAGCAGAACACATTACTCAGGTATATATGGTCATACAACCACTTCTAACAAATATATTATAAAATATAATAACAACAACACAAGCTGCAAGATGACCACAACGATTATATGGATCATTGGTTTCAACTCTAGGAGCTGATATTTAAGATATTTCAATATTTTGGCTCTTACAGGGTGTCCTGTTAACGTCTTTACCCAAACGACAGTGAATATCTAATACTAATGAAGATCTGGTGATGAAATGTGGATTAAATAAACCTCAGTCTGAAGTCCCAGCATGCAGTTCTTTTCTCCTGATCAGGTGGTGATGTGGTCCGCATGGAGACCTGCTTTGTATCTTCTGAATGGAGTTTGTTATCCAATTCTCAGGTGAAATAACCAGCGTCCAGTGCTGTGTCCACAAGGATAACTGAGGACTTTAATGTCTCACTGCAGTGGCAGGCGACTAATGGAGACTACTGGACGGGCGCCGGCCTCCACTCCTACAGCCACAGATAATAGTGATCATAAATGAACACCCGTCTACCAGCACTGTAATCATATATGTCAGACTTTTTCACACAGATTGAGGTATTTAATCACTATTTCATCACCAGATCTTCAGTAGTGTTACATATTCAGGTAAAGAAGCAAACAGGACAGTTTTATTGAGGCCTCAACTTATTTTGACGAAAAGCAAGTCTTGCGGGTTTTAGCAGATGAGACTGAATGGAAGCCAAACAACATATGAATTTTTATTTAAATTTTACTTACATTTCAATAACAAAAAGATGTAAACCATTTTAGAAATTATACCTACAAATCTGTCCATAATTACAGCCTCTTTACTCAAAAACGCCCGGCACTTCCATGTGGAAGTAAAGCACATTCATTAGAAAATGAGTGACACCCACTGATCTCTTAGGCTCATCCCAGCATTGGTTTTAGTTGACCAGCAGTGAGACCATAAAGAAATCTCTTTAACTGAAAAGAGACATGTAAGCTCACCCTGATGTAATCTGATCTAGATATCAGGAAGACGACATTAAAAACAAGCAGAACTTTGGCTGAACTTGATGGATGACTATTAGACTGTACTGTACACCAAAACCAACTAAAACACTATTAAAGTATAACATTTACTAGAGTATCAAGTCTTTCTGACCATTCTGGTTAACCCAGATATCAGTTTCTGATCAGAGATCCAACACAAGTTACTGTTGCTTAAAAACATTCAGCAGTAATGCTGGTCTGCAAACAACGTTTAACAACGCAACACTTGTACAACTGATCCGTCCATCGACTTACACGTCACGCGTCATCACTGCGTGTTCCAAATCTCCACCTGTAAGGAGACCGTCTGCTCCCGTCTTCGTCCCGACTTGCCGTCTCCTCTGTCTCTAAGGCGCTGCCCGACAGCTCTGCAGGACTTCTGGTCAAGTCTCCAGGCTGCCTGGTAGAACCCCACCCTTCAGAGCTAAATCTGGCAGCTTGGGCAGTCCCCTAAAGAATGTCCCACCACCCCAGAATAAACCTGCTGACCGAGAGGCGTCATAAGCTCACTTTATTTTTGGGGATCGTTCAGCCTGTCACCGTATCCCTGGGACAGTGAAACAGTCAGAGAGTTCAAGCCGGTGCCTGGTAAATGCAATTCAGCTGAACTTAAAAAAAGCATGACAACTGGGGTGAACGGTTTGAAAAGGCTTTTCACTGATGTTAAATCATTAAACACTTCTATTTTAACCCTTTTCTCCTGTTAATATGCAGATTCATTTGTCTTATATACAACTGTTGAAGGATGTGTGTCAACCTGGCAACCCAACTCTGATATTGGCATAACCATGGCACTGTTAGTGAGGCTCATGCTGTGAATGTTTCAACACCAGCTCCTAATGTTTGTTGAAAGTGAAAGTAAAGTTTAATGACCACAAACTCTGTGAACCACCACTGTTCATTACAAGTCCACAAGTGGGTATATCCTGATCTGCCATGACCACCTGACACTGCACAGTAATAAACCACCCAAAACTGTGCAAATACCCAAACATATTAGTCATAAATTATATCATCAGTTTTGATAAACGTACAGTTTACGTGCTGACGTGACCTCAAACAGCGGTCATCGCCTATGACGACATTACTCATAACGCCATTCACACCACTGAAGAGTAAAATACATAGTCATGGCCGAAAGTGTTGGCACCCCTGAATTTTTTCCAGAAAATGAAGTATTTCTCCCAGAACATTATCGCAATTACACGTTTTGTTATACACGTTTATTTCCTTTGTGTGTATTGGAACAAAACAAAAAACAGGATAAAAAGGCAAATTTGACAATCACACACAAAACTCCAAAAATGGGCCAGACAAAATGATTGGCACCTTTTCAAAATTGAGGGTAAATAACTTTGTTTCAAGCATGGGATGCTCATTCAAACTCACCTGTGATAAGTAACAGGTGAGGGCAATTTAAAAATCACACCTGAAACCAGATAAAAAGGAGAGAAGTTGACTCAATCTTTGCATTGTGTGTCTGTGTGTGCCACACTAAGCATGGAGAACAGACAGAGGAGAAGAGAACTCTGAGGACTTGAGAACCAAAATTGTGGAAAAATCTCAACAATCTCAAGGTTACAAGTCCATCTCCAGAGATCTTGATGTTCCTTTGTCCACGGTGCGCAACATAATCAAAAAGTTTACAACCCATGGCACTTTAGCTAATCGCCCTAAACGTGGACAGAGGAGAAAAATTGATAAAAGGTTGCAACACAGGATAGTACGGATGGTGGATAAGCAGCCCAAATCAAGTTCCAAAGAAATTCAAGCTGTCCTGCAGGCACAGGGTGCATCAGTGTCAGCTCGAACTATCCATCGACATGTGAATGAAATGAAACGCTATGGCAGGAGACCCAGGAGGACCCCACTGCTGACACAGAGACATAAAAAACCTAGACTGCAGTTTGCCAAAATGTATGTAAGTAAGCCAAATTCCTTCTGGGAAAACATCTTGTGGACAGTTGAGACCAAGATAGAACTTTTTGGTAAAGCACATCATTCTACTGTTTACTGAAAACGGAATGAGACATACAAAGAAAAGAACACAGTACCTACAGTCAAATATGGTGGAGGTTCAAAGATGTTTTGGGGTTGTTTTGGTTTGCCTCTGGAACTGGGTGCCTTGACTCTGTGCAAGGCATCATGAAATCTGAAGATTACCAAAGGATTTTGGGTTGCAATGTAGGGCCCAGTGTCAGAAAGCTGGGTTTGCGTCCTAGGTAATGGGTCTTCCATCAGGACAATGACCCAAACATACTTCAAAAAGCACCCAGAAATGGATGGAAACCAAGCGCTGGAGAGTTCTAAAGTGGCCAGCAATGAGTCCGGATCTACAAACCGGATTCCCAAAAAGTTGGGACGCTATACAAATTGTGAATAAAAACTGAATGCAATGATGTGGAGATGGCAAATGTCAATATTTTATTCAGAATAGAACATAGATAACAAATCAAAAGTTTAATCTGAGTAAATGTAACATTTTAAGTGAAAAATATGTTTCAAAATTTCATGGTGTCAACAAATCCCAAAAAAGTTGGGACAAG
>BRDA01014234.1:24507-51471 GCA_036984385.1 Crenuchus spilurus
TACACACACGGTTTGTAAGCAGCCTGGCTTTTGTTTTCTAAATTAAAGGGCACAAAAGAAACAATGGTTTCAATTACAGTTGTACATACTGAAATCATGTGGTCTAACAAAAAAAGCTAATAAACAAAGCTATTGTCCATCACTGGTGGCAGATATACACTGTTCAAAAAATAAAGAGAACACTAAAATAACATCCTAGATCTCAGCGAATAAAATATTCCAGTTGAAAATCTTTATTTATGACATAGTGGAATGCATTGAGAACAAAACATAAAAGTGATCAGTGTAAATCAAAATTATTACCCCTTGGAGGTCTGGATTTGGAATCATACTCAAAATCTCATACCACCCTCATGGAGTCCGTTTCTGACAGTTTGAGCAGAAACATGGATATTAGTGGCCTGCTCGAGGTCATTTTGCAGGGCTCTGACACTGCTCCTCCTGTTCCTCCTTGCACAAAGAGGAGGTCCTGCTGCTGGGTTGTTGCCCTCCTATGGCCCCCTCCATGTCTCCTGGTGTACTGGCCTGTCTCCTGGTATCTGCTCCATGCTCTGAACACTGTGCTGACAGACACAGCAAACCTTCTTGGCACAGCTCGCATTGATGTGCCATCCTGGATGAGCTGCACTACCTGAGCAACTTCTGTGGGTTGTAGACATCACCTCATGATACCTCTATGATGAGAGAACTGACAAAATGCAAAAGTGACCAAAACATCAGCCAGAAAGGATGAGAACAGAGAAAAGGTCTATGGTGACCACCTGCAGAACCACTCCTGAATAGGGGTTGTCTTGCTAATTGCCTCTCATTTCTACCTGTTGTCTGTTCCATTTGCACAACAGCAGGTAAAATTGATTCACAATCAGTGTTGCTTCCTAACTGGACAGGTTGGTTTCACAGAAGTGTGGTTGACTTGGAGTTACATTGTGTTGTTTAAGTGTTCCCTTTATATTTTTTTTTGAGCAGTGTACATGATTATTATATAACAGTAAATATGTACCCGCCACTGTAACAAAATGTAAAAGAAAGCACAATGTATACCCTAAAAATGTGTCAATTAACAGTAAAAACTGGCAGCAGATATGGCAACATTCTACTGTTATTTTACAGTACATTTATAATTAATGTTAATAGTATCTTACTGTATATTGAATTACAGTACACAGCAGTAAAATAACTACTTTTAGGGTCATTTCCACAGTCCATGCAAGTATGTTAGTTATTTTACAGTACATCCTGTAATTTAACAGTATTTTACTGTATATTAAATAACGTATACGACAGTAGAATAACTGCTTTTATGGTCATTTCGGTCCATGTTACTGTTATTTTAACATTTCAAAATCCGATTGTGATTGTAAATCACATTTCAAACCACCTCCAAATGTGTTTTAGATCAGATTCACAAAAATCAGACTTGATGTGGTTTTTCTAGGCTATCAAAAATCAATCTGGACATAATCTAGATAGGTCAGAAATCTGGTCAGTCTGAACACAGCCTTAGAGCTGACAGAGGTCACAATAACAAAACTATCCAGACTGGCAGAATTTGTATCTTCAAAAGCAGACGGTCAACTGTAGGAGCTTTGTTATGAAACAGCAGCCAGCAGAGGCCATGTGACCTCAGCCTGGCCTTGTGCAGGAGTGTTGTCATCGTCCTGAGGGAGAACAGTATCCTCTACTCACACTTTTCCAGCAGCGCTCGCACTCGCAGTGGGGATGCTGCACAGCTTCGTCTTCTCAGCATCAGCATCATTAGCACTGCAGACAAATCCGGCCGATATCTCCAGGCATGAGCATAAAAAGTTCACATTCACAGGGCTGATAAACTGCTGTTCTCACTCTGCAGACACTACGAGGAGTGAATATTCACCAGTGCACTCTGACCCTGCGTCTGGGCGGTTAGTGATGTTTATCTGAGAAGAACCCTGTGCATGAATCCTCGCACTGAATCCTGCACAGACATATTTAATCACACCGCAAAAGGCTCTTAGACACAAAAGTCAGCCAAAAAGTCAGCCAGAGCGTATTAATCAAGACGGAAAAGCTACACACCAAGCGGTTTGGAGTCATTAAAATACGAGTCCCCGGTGAAAAGCGGACGACCCAATTTGGATTCTGTATTTACTTACAAATGAGCACTTGCACCCGGGCCTGGCTCCAGCAGCTGATGTAGGACACCACAGGAAGTCCCCTGCCTCCTCATCAATCTGCAGATCTCTATAAGGCTGTTTCATATGCAGCTACTTCAGCACTTTAGTCATAAAGCAAATAATGGTGGCTTATACCCGTAAACTGGCTTTAGCTCTGCGAGCTGTATCTAGCTTTCTGGACCATCATTAGATGTGTTGCTTGACTCCTCTGAAGATATTTCAGTAGCTGTTTATTTGCACAGACCACTTTGTGCATGCTTAACCTGCAGATCTTAACCTTAACCCAAAACCCAAATCCTGTTAACCCTTAAAGGTACAGTATGTAATATTTCAGGTTATCTTTTAGGAGAATTTAAGATAATCACTAATAAAAATGATTAAAAACACATCTAATCATTATAAACTAAGAAGTCGTTTGATTATTTTACCTTAGAATAAGCTGTTTATATCTACATTGGTTGCGGGTCGAACACTGACTGAGGCCGCCGTGTTGCATCGCCATGTTTCTACAGTAGTTCAAAAAGGACAAACGAGGCTAGCAAAAACCGTTTGTGTTGTAATGACGAATTGGCCACTGAAATTCGATGGCACTGTAGCTTTGTTTTACCGTTGGCTGACATAAAACAGGAGAAGAAGAAATAAACATATACTGTACCTCAATAAGAAGAAATACACGGAGGAGAAGCAAGAATAAAGTTTTTTTGGTTTATTTGTTAAGATGGCCGAACATTTTTATGCTCGTCAAGAAGAGAAAATGACTTCAATCGTCAAAGAAAAGAAAACATGAAGCTAAGTTTCATCATATTCGTGTGTGCAGTGTTTTTCCCCCATTCTACTTAAAATGGTGCTGCAGGACATTGTAGCGCATCGGAGCTGAACACTACTGCAGCATTTAAGGTGGAACGGGAGATTCGTAGCTGCGCGCTAGTTCGCGAGCTTAGCTAATATGAGCTCGTGTGAACTCTTATCAGCTGAAGTGCCTTCTTCAGAACATGGCAAGCTTACCTTGATTAGAGAAAAATGTGTCTCCTGCCTGCATTATCTGTCTACAGTGAAGCAGTTTGATGCGTTTACTTTGTTACTTTGTACAGAAAACAGCTAACGTTTACAATAACACTACTGAAGTGCAGAAAATATGTTTCGTCTGCATTGTAGCTATGATAATTTTACATATTACATTTCCTAAAATTCTAATTAAAATTAATCTTACCACTTGACATATCATTAGCTCTAAAGCTGCTATTAGACATCGCGTTCGGGAGTATCAAAGATATATGACATCTTACGGCCACCGTAGAGACTGCTTTGTGTTTGGAAGGGAGGGGCTGTGGAAAGTCTTCAGTTGGTTGCAATATGGAAACTAAACCACTAGATGTCGCTGGAAACTACATACTGGGCCTTTAAGAGTTACCCATCACAAAAATGACTGAGCACCACAGTACGGTTTTCACTGTACAGGGCAGATGGCAGACTGTGTGTATGGTGTCATGTGGGTAAGTGGTTTTGAGTGGCCCATGGTGGGCACCTTTTGGACATTCAGTGGTTTTTCATTATTTAAAAATGTTCTACATTGTAGATTAATACTAAAGTCATTCAAACTATGAATAAACACATCTGTAATTATTTAGTAAACAAAACAGTGTTAAACAAACCAGAATATGTTTATATTTTACATTCTTCACAGTAGGCACCTCTTGCTTAGATGGCAGCTTTCTTGTCATTTTCTCAGTCAGCTTTATGAGGTAGTCACCTGGAATGACTTTCAGTTAACAGCTGTGTGTTGTCAAGAGTTCATGACTTGCATTTCTTGCCTCTTAGTGTGTTTGAGACATCAGTTGTGTGTCTACTTTGAAGTAAAATCTAAAACATATTTTGGTTTGTTTAACACTTTTAAATTTACTACATGATTCATTATGTGTTACTTCATAGTCTGGATGACTTCAGTGTTCATTTACAATGTAGGAACAAAAAACACATTGAATGAGGTGTGTCCACACTTTTGACTGGTACTGTATACTTCAGTCTACCGTAGAAACATGTATATGCATCTGTACAGACGTATAACTCAGCAGTTCATGTGTGGTTACTATCATCCCTCCCAGCCTCCCACTGTTCTCACAAAACAAAACTTCTCTATTAATTAAGAGCAGCTTTGAGCCGGGTGTAAAACTGCTCTTTTGCAAGGCAGCACAGTCCCCGGAGGATGTAAAAGGAAAATTAAAAACGAGAGACAGTTCGTTAGAGCGAGAGCTAATGTGCAAGACTGAGAATGTGGGAGAGAAATTGAGAAACGGGAACATCCGAGCTAAGGGTGGCACTGGGCCATAAGAATGGCCTAAGGCCCTTTTAGCACATAACCAGGGGGGAAGGATGTGAAGAGCGAGGGGAGAAGACGGGCTGTGTTAATATTCTGAAGGCACACAGAGATGCTGTGGACAAGTGTTTAGTATGCTGCCACCGACCAAAGAGGAGAAAAGGAGCTGCAGTGACCTTACTGCAGTCCCAGAGGTCCGGTTTAAAACCCACACAAAAAGCAGCTGGGATGTAAAAACTCAAACCCACGAACCATCGCGGGCTGATTTCCTCAGTTTAGCCAGGATTAAGCCCAAATTCATATGACAGGACTGACTCTGGCCTAAATTCATCATTAAAGTCATCTGGATAACTTACAAACTCTACTCTTCTGGTCGACTCGTCATTTCAAACAAACCGGGCCTGACAGTGAGACTAAAAGCCTGTTCACTCATTCTGAGCCTGACAGGTGTACCCACGTCCCGCCAGCATGAGTCTGAGGAGAGACCCTGATGACTTGTGTTTACTGACGCTCACCTGTCTCCACCCAACCTCCTGTTCCCACAGCACATAACTGTGCTTCTCCACCTGACGAGACGAGGACAGCTGGACTCACAAAAGTCCTATTGATGCAAAGCTTCAGTGGAAAAAAGCTCAGGTTTAGGATCAAAATAAAAATGTGGTTCTTTTTTTCATTTCAGCCAAACAGTAAAACACCAACAGTCCCATCCACCATCACCAACAATGGACAAGCATCACAGACCTCAGATTTAACCAGAACCTGGTACAATACAATGTAATTAGTGATGCCAAATGAATCTGATCATTCCAACAGATCATGTGTCCTATTAGTAGCTTATATTTGGATTTTTTTTCTTTGTCCAAACTCTACAGCATCCTCTGTGACTACCAGGTACATGAATTTTATATTATATACACATTACAACATTACTATAATATACTACATTTATTTGGTCATGATGTCAAATTCTGAATATATTATCAGTGGACTGATATACTATACTTTACCAATCAAGGTACTGCAGGGCTACAACAACAATTATAACACTGTTCTTGTGTGTAGTACACCTCATTTCTGTGCACATGTAGTCTAAATCAGGTTACCGGGTCAAACTGGGTCGTGACGAGTCTCTCAGCAGTTAGTGAACTATTCATAACAATCCTAGACTCTGGTTTAGGGAACCTCACTCTCTGTATCTGGTAAAGGTGGAGTCTCGTGAACAAGAGTGGCATTGTTGAGATAAAGCAGGTGTAGCATTTATAGCCCTCTAACCCGTGCCCCCCCCACACACACACACACACACACACACCCAACAAGAAGAAAGGTCAGAACAGTCTTGGCAGTAAGGTAACATTAGCCACAGGGTGCAGGATAAAGATGTTGGAGGGGAATACAGCCGGTGAACGGAGGGCAGCTGTTCTCCAAACAGATGGGACAACACAGAGACCACCTGTTCTAGAGCCACACTGGAGAGCTCCAACAGGGCAAACCAAAACTAAAGGGAGGGGGAGGAGGAGAAAAGCAAAAAGGGAAAGTCTGGAGACGCAGTAAGGGGTCAGATTAACTACACAAACCCAAACCATGACCATGCTCAACATTTCCTCAGACAGCTCTGCACTTACATGTTGTTTTTCTCTCATTAACACGTTAATATTTTAGCAGCGATGTGATGCTGAGACTGAACACCTGTAGGTCAGTAACACTGTGTGTTAGTCAGCCCAGCACATTAGTTTTAAAAAGCTTTGGGGCAGAAAGTGTTTATAAATAAATAAATAATACACTAATATCTGTTGGTTCAACCCTTTACAGACCAGTATTATCTTAAATCACAGCTGAATTTAATATGTCCATGACCTGTCTGAGCATCACTGAGGAGAACAACTGGAACCAAATGTTCTTTAAGCTAGATCACAAGATATCAGCAACCGTTTAACAAACAATCCAAATTCCTGCTTTATTTTACTGGGTATTTATCTATCAACGAGATGATCATCTCCAGACTTACCTGTGTGTGCGTATAACACACACACACACACAATACACACACACACACAATACACACACACTACACACACACACACACACACACTACACACACACTACACACACACAATACACACACACACACAATACACACACACACACAATACACACACACACAATACACACACACACAATACACACACACACAATACACACACACACAATACACACACACACACACACTAAAAATACATATTTTTATTCATATTAATTGATTACATTTTATTTATTACAATATAATATTTAAATATAACTGAATGAATATTTTAATCTATAGATACAATTATAAACAAAACTACTTTGATTTCTCTCTCTCACACACACACACACACACACACACACACACACACACACACACACACACACACACACACACACACTTCCTCCAGCGCCAGAGTCCTAAATCTCTTGACATCACTTATGAAGAGCTGAAAGAGAAGCTGTAGAATAGATGTGGCTGCATTATGTACAAATAAAGACATTACTTATATTACATCTAAATCGTGCCATAATATTCCATCAGCATATAAACATACAAGCCCATATCACGGTATTAACAGCTAAACACTAATCCCAACTTAAAAGGCCAAGCTGTCGCTGTGAGAATTAGAGAGATTTTCTTGATGGTCTACCTTTCTGCTGAAAGCCAAGTGAGCGCAAACAGCTATCAGGCTTCTCCAGGACCTCCTGAGCGGTTTAACACTCAAAATCAACTCAGAGGAGACGTGGACGGTCCTGATTAGAGCTGCGCAATATGGCCAAAATTTTATCACGATACATTTTTCTATATTGATCAATCTCGATAATTATCACGATATTACATTTTCCAACACTGTCATAGTTTTAAACATCTTTCTAAAAACATCAGACTAAATACATTAAATGTTTCTAGGTGTGTAATGGATCACAAATCTCATGAATCGGGTCGTTTCACAGTTTTTGAGTCACAGATCGGATCATTTTTTGGATCAGCATTAAATATAAAGACAAATTTAACTTTGTTTTTCATTTATTAATAATTCCACAATGGAGTATGGCCTCATGTCTGCAGCAATAAACATCCCAATAGATTTGGTAATAGCTTAGCCCGCTCCGATTCAGCAGCAAATCGCAGCAATCGTTTTGTCTCTGACAAACCTGGGTGATGCCGCTTTAAATGTGTGGCCATGCTTGATGTACTTCCATGGTCATATGGATTCCTCGTGCCACAGTGCCTACATACGGTAACTGTTTTATCCATCACTCTTTTTCTCCACCATCAGTATTTCTTACAGGGAAACCAAAATGCTCCCAAACGTGCGATTTAAATGATCCAAGAGGCTTTTCAAGTTCTTCTACTCTAGCAGCCATGATGACCGTTTAGATCACGCTGCCATCACGTGACACACAGCAGCTTTGTTGATATATTTACATTGCATATACGCATCTAAATTTAGATTACTTTAACTATGTTAAAGTGAAAGTGTAAAAGTGTTAAAATGATCACTTTAACTATGTAATAATTGCTAAGACTGCATTTTTTGGCAATTGATCCGCGGTTCACCTGTGTACCGATCTGTGGGGTGTGATCTGTATGGATCACGGATAATCCGAGACCCGTTACATCACTAAATGTTACTATTTAAAACATTAACATGTTTACTGCCAGAACATAGTATTGTAGCATCCAGCTGGAAAGGATGGAGGAGAAAGACGTTTACAGTCTTCGCTTTATTGTTGAAACGTACAATGACTGCTGTCGGCTGCAGCCACTCCAAAATAACAACAAGCTAGAGAGCCAAGCTAACAGGCTAATGCTAGCACTCGGGTTTAGACACACACACACACACACACAGCGAGCCCCCCTCCTCCTTCTCACACAAACAGACGAGAACACAGTGACCTCACGCTTTCTCGCCCGACCAATCACAGCTGGTCTTAAACACAACAGTGCATTTTGGTGGTACTGGTGAGGAGGAGCTAACAAGCAGCAGTATTAGACTTCACAACTCACTGTCAAGCTGCTTAGATGTGAAATGGAAAAGAACGTTAATGCTTATCGAACTCTATTGTCCCGGCTTATCATCATCAAGGGAAAAATTATCTTGAAAAAAATCAATATCGTTTTATCACCCAGCACTAGTACTGATGCACATTAACGGACCATACTGATCAGGGCAGTGACGGTAACTAATGTGATGCTGGTGTTCATTAGTAATCATGATCCAAAACCACTAAGATGCACAAATATGTTCACTACATAAACCACCAATACCAAGCAACGAGAAACGACGGCCGTCAGAGGGATCCCACGCTGCCCAAAATGGCCAAAGTGTGGTGAGAACATCAGAATCAGAACTGCTGAATGAATCTGTTTCTGCCTGTTGGGGCCTCACTAGTATTACACACAGTATTACATCTACCAGACCTCAGAGTGAGCTGCTGCACAGCGGACTGCACACTTTCTCTGAGCCCAGCTCAACACACGTCGTGCAGGAGCAGAAGCTCCACCAGCTGCTCTGTCCAGCTGGAGAATAGTTGTGCTCTGTTGGCCGACACTAAACCTGTGCACTGCACTAGCAAAGGACTCTGGGATCATGTGGCAGTTTCTGCAATGACATGAAATTCGATACAAGCTGCAAATCAATCAACAGTCAGACGTTAAACTACAGACTAGACAAGATTTAGCATTTTAGCCCTTAACAGGAACTTTCATCTGCATATAACAAAGCATCTGCTTCTTGTCTTTATGTCCAATCGCATCTCGTGCAAAACGTTTTACACCGTCCATTATAAACAGTGCAAATATAAAACATATAATGACAGATACTGGTTACCCCCACTGGGCTGCAGTGGCACTATTAGGGCTCCATTGGCTGAATTTATTTATTTAATTTATGAGGAAATGCACTGATATGGATTTTCAGGTTGTGGTTGATACCAATAATACACAACTATTTTAAGGTAAATGATGTAATGTAATGTAAAATTCACACTGTGTTATGGCCACTATAGGAAGTGAGAAAGTGGCCTGCAGGGGGTGCTGTGGGGTGTAATAAAAATTTCCCCACTGTAAAAGTTAAAAATAGACACAATCATCAATTAATTAGCAAATAACATATCAGCCGTAAAGTCCTTACCAACATATTGACTGAATATTAATGTACATAGTGTGTGACGGGATTTAGTGCATGTATAAATAAGTGAGCACCAGTCAGTTGTATCAGAGAGTAAAACCATCATCATGGACAAAGGACGTGATGTGACTGATGTACATGATAACAGTGTAACAGTGAAACATGGTGGAGGGAGCATCTCAGAAATCACTAACTGTGTGTGATGATCTAGAGCTGCTGTAGTGAAGCTGTACTGAGAATGGACTACTTTCACACCGAGTGGCACAACAGTGGTGCCCCACAGGTGATGCCAGAGGAGAATGACGACTGGTACGGAGCAATCAAAGCCCAAGTGTGGACCAGTTAATCAACTAATACAGACATGCCAGGTGGTTATTCCCACCATTACGCAGGTGGTCAATGTTCTGAAATGACCACATTAGGTGATATGATGAAGTAGGCAAGTATCTAAAATACCCCAAAGGACCTCATAGCCTGATGCCAATGACTTTAAACCTGCATCACGTATGAACTCTGCCCTCAACATTTCAAATGGAAGTGGAGGAAGAGAGAGGGTCTTCCCAAAAAGAGACAAATGCCAGGAAGGGCCAGTGGGGGCATCTGCACTGGCACTAGCATGCTCTGCCTCTCTCTCAAGTCTCTCCAATTTGCTCTGAGCTCTACCGGCAGTTCCTGCTGGTTTTGGATGACGGGGCTGTGCTAGTCTCCAACACAGTCCAGCTCTTCAGCACACAAAGGCCGGGTCAGGGCACCGAACGGGCACAAAAGCATGTTTTTCTCCATTAGGAAAGGTTTTGAAGCCGGTGTCAAATGATCCACTTTCAGGGTCCAGCTCAATTGTCTGATAGACAAAAGGGGAGATGTTTATTCAGAGCAGTTTATTATCTAGGGCACCGGGGGCTCCACAAGGAACGCCGCCGCCAACTTCAAAAGGTTTTACCAGAGCTGGAGCTTTAAATACACTCGCAGCAGCAAATGCAGGCGAGCGGTACTGCAGGATTGGACTTTTTTGTTGCCTGGGCAACATCCTCATGGTGACGAATAGGGTACTAGTCTTGGACGGCTGAGTTAACGTCATTTCAGACGACCTTCGCATCATTTGTTATGATTTTAAACAGATACTCGTCATTTTACAGCCACCGTCAAATCTTCTGCACATCCATAGTGGCACAGTTATCCACATCCTCCTTCGCTTGGCACAACGCGAGCCCCACGCACTGCCCTTAAGCTCCTTAGCAATGAGTGCTAGGGCATTCAAAACACATCCTTATATAGGAGACGGCAGCCTGAAGGGAAGCCGACTGCTGAGCGGAGAGTCCAGCTGCAGGAGCGGCTTCCCGTACCCTGAAGAAAAGGAGGTGGGATGGCATCAACGCATCCGCTGCTTTCACATCCCACTGCTGTTTACACCGCCTGCGTATGAGCGGAGGAAGGCTTGCCAGCACCCTTGATGGTGTGCACCTACACTGCGATTAAACAGCTTGCTCTTGACGCAGATTCGGCTGCAGCGGCCTAGCAGACAGCACAGTACACTCACGGTCAGGCTCATCATATGGAAGCAGAAACATGAGCATTAGGACCAACAGCTTGCATGAAAAACTGGCACACAGCAGCAGTTCACCAGCCCTGCTGGCACCAAGTCAAGAGAGGGGTTTTTGATGCTTTTCTACCAACATAAACCTGAAAACTTCATTCCCAGCCAGAACCAAAGACTAGTAGGTTCTTCAGTGCAAACCATGCCCGGGTTGTAAAGAAAAGACATTCATGCAGTGTTCTGCTGAAGAAACACCGTTTATGTGGTTGGTGCTGGGGTCCAGAACTTGAGAGCATCACTAGAAGGTAAAGACATTGAGGGTTTAGCTTAAGGAACGTCCTCCCTGTGGTACAGAACCATCAGTCCGGTGATGCACGCCCTGATAATCTCAATGTGAAAGATTCTGGGCTTTGCTACAAGCATTACGAGCTTAGAGCAACTGGAAAGCAGCAGCAGAGGCTCCATCAACATTCATTTAGGCTGAATTCACATTACAAGCCTCATTAATTCAGATCAGATGTGACTATTTTTACTGTTCACATTCACAAACATGAGTAACCTGCATCAGTAATGTAAGCAAATCTGTCAAACATCACAAATGCACACACTGATACGTTTATACACGTCACGGCCATCAACAAAAAATGTCATATTTGTATAGGGTTGCCAGGTCTGCAGTTGCAGAAAAACTTCAGAGGTTAGGGGGACAAAAGAAAGATTAGACATCTATTATTATTTATTTATTAAAGCTTCTTCAAATGTCTGTGATTAGACACTTTAGAGTTTTGTGAGTTTCTGCTTGTGTAGAACAGCTGACGGGAAGACAATGAGTTGGAGGATTTTGGGAATCTGGCAACCCAGTGAGACTGTATTAAAACAGGTAAACGATGTAAGTAAATGATGGTGTTTAGCTCAGGAGGACAGTAAACAGCTGGTGGACTGTACATGATCAGGTGGAGATGAAGAATAAAAGCCAGTCTGCTGATGTTATAGCAGCGCTGTGTGTAAACAGAAGTGAAGTCAGAACTGGTTTAGTACTAAACACGTGTACAGACTAGATCTCATCAGAAGACATCAGATCTGACCTCACATTCATGTCACATGACCACAAATCAGATGCGTTTGTGATCTAGAACCACACATGAACTGAACAGATGAAAAGATCAGATCTGTTCACATTAAGACAAAAAAATCTGAACCAGTTCAAGAACCTGAACTTATTTGGTGGAAAAGGGTAACTACACAGCTGGGTTCAATGCCAAACCTGTGCCTGCTGGTGCAGTTTCATGCTTGTGGGGGAAAGCAGAATGGTCCAGTGCTGTTTTGAGTCACAGAGCAGCAGCTCATCATTTCTCATTCAGGGAACTGATGAGTCATGTAGTAGATGCTTTAGGAAAAAAAGAAACCTCAAGATCCCACTTGAAGACGGTGGGGGGTGAGGAAATAACTAGAAAAGGTTCCTTCTTGCAGAACTGCACCTGCAGGGGTACGTGTCCTGAAGCCTTAAGGACGCTGACCCTGTGCTTACAAAGACAGCATGAATGGGGCAGCGGTGCCTCAGATCCACTGCCAGCAATACTTCCTCGTCAAGTCCTTGTCATTTTCCTGCCCATCAGTTCACTCCAACTGGGCCAGACCACAACAGATCACTACTAGATAATCCTAGTGCATGTTCACGTGCACATCTGTGCCAGAACAGCAGCAGCACATGATCCAGCTTTAATTCCCCCAGGGACAGAGCAGCTGTGCTCACGTGACCCAACCAAGTCGTGCTCTCCTGAAAGCGAGGATTTATTATAAAGTGTGTGTATATATATATATATATATATATATATAAAAAATGGCTAATGGGTGTAAATACATACATATATGTACAACCTGTCCCATCAGCATCCATTTATTGCTCTTACTTTCCCCTCTGTTGCATTATAAAAAGCTTTTTTTTAGCCAGCATCCTCTATTCAAACCTTTCTTGGGAGGAGGTCCATTGCCTTGAAGCAACAATGCAAACAATTAAAACAATTAAGAATATTAAGGAAAATGCTGTTTTTATGAAAAAATCCCTTTTTACTTCATTAAAAACATGATAAAGAAAACGTAGAAAAAAAAAACAGAGCAAAAATAAAACTGATTTACATTACATTACATTACATTGCATTTAGCAGACGCTTTTATCCAAAGCGACTTACAATAGTGGGAAAGTACAGATGCGAAAAAATAATACTAGAGTTGTACTAGTATTTACTAGTACTAGTATACTAGAATTAACATTTGGATATTGAATGCTGGGTGCATATCAGTACTCAAGGGGAGTATTTGGGATCACTAGAGCAGGTGCTCTTTGAAGAGCTCGGATTTTAGGAGTTTCTTGAACCCAGTGAGGGACACCTCTGCTCTAGTGGTGGTAGGCAGCTTGTTCCACCATCTGGGAACTACTGAGGAGAACAGTCTGGATTACTTTGTGTGAATGTTAGGCAAAGCAAGGCGACGTTCAGTGGAGGAGCGCAGCGACCGGGCAGGGACGTAAGCTTTAGTAAGATTTAGTAAGATTTAGTAAGAACATAAGATTTAATGTTCTCTTTTTTAGAAGAATGTCCAAACACTTCCTCCTGTACTGTGCACCGATACATTACACAACACTTCCTCAGATCACGGCTCTCCCAATGTTTACGTCCTCTCCTTACAGTTTGTAGCTGACTTTTTAAATGGCTTTTATGAACACATTCATTCATTCTTATAAAGTCAGATCTGATTTGTCTAACACAGAACAAAAGACTGAAGTCATTGTGTTTAGCAGTAACCTGCAACTGCTGTGTAGGGCAGCAAGGCTCCACAACAAAAACACACCTGCTTTGAGCGAACTCATATCTGCTTACCCTGCTCAGCCAATGGAGGATGTACTGATTAACATCAAAGAGAACAGAATGTGCTGACTGTCCTAAAATGGACTTGTGTTGACTTTATGAGGATTATTTGAGCCAATCAATTTAGTGTTTAGTTGGTACAGCCTTAAAATGTCCCATAATAAGTGAGTGACTGATATGGCCGATGCTGATACTTAGTGAGAATGACAGTCGATGTCCAATATTATGTCTTTTTCAGCATCTGAAAATAGAAATATACACACAATACCACTTCCATCATCCCCATCATCATCAACCAACAACCTTCCGGTCACAAAAACAGATCCGTATCCACCCAATTCTAAATATCCGTGCGATGCTGGTGATTTAAAAATTACAATAATCAAGAAAATTCGGCAAACCTAACCCCCAACTGCCATGGATAGGGCTGCCCTTCACTGTGGGCAAGTGTGCTCACTGCCTCCTAGTGTGCACGTGCAAGAATGGATTTAAATCGGTGAACTGGTGAGTGTGCACTTTGTCGTTAGCCTGGGCACTGGTTTATGCACAGACTCCACAGAAAGCTCATGACTCAGGCGTGAAGACCGTGTCCACCAGTTAAGTGTTAATTGAATTAAATCTGCCACCTCATCTTTTTGGAAGCATCAGTCACCCAACACCGCCAAGTACATGAAGCCCAACGAGTTTGAGATTCTTCTCTGCAAGCAGGACCTTAATAAGAGTCAAGCGAAGGGGAAGTGGAGGCATGCTCCAAATATGAACATTCATGACCTGTCAGGGGAGGTCTGGCCAGGCGAGCACTCATGCACATGAATAAAGAAGCATCTAAAGGCACAATTCTGCTGATGTCCTTCACAGAGCAGATACAGTTACTATAATGTGCCAGTCAATTGTTGTTGCTGTGTAGGTTCACAATGACTATTCATCTGTACCCGAGGTGCCCGCATAGGTGCACTTTGTACAGACTGTAGTCCATCTGTTAGTAATCGGGACCTACCACAGAGCTGGAGGAGCGTTCTGACACTGATGTGGCGGTGGTGTGTTGGTCTGTGTCACTGCTGATGTTTTTAAGCACTTCAGTGTCACTGCTGAACACCAGCCAGCCAACATTATCAGGACTAGAGGACCAGAACAAACTGTGCTGTCTCTGACTTTACATCTACAAGACCAACAAGGCAGGTGTGTCTAATAGAGGACAGTGAGTGACACAGTGTTTAACATCTCCAGCAGCTCTAACACACCACCACCACATCAGTGTCACTGAGAATGAGTCAGCAGCTCTGTGGGGGTCCTGACTACTGAAGAACAAAAGAATACAGAGAAACAGATTGACGACAGTCTGTAAAGTATAAACTGCTTTAAAACGTGTCCATCTGACTGGAATAGGATGAGACGCTGCTGCTCAGCTGTAGAGTAAACAGATGTCTTACTATAAAGTCAGCAACAACTCATGGACATAAAACATATGGACGCTAACCGATTCCTTACTTTTCTGGACAAATGAGAGTCCATGGTGTGCAGCCAGCACGGAGCCAAGAGAAGAGTGATGGCAAAGGAGGATGTTTGCAGAAGTGTGCCAAGCAGTGCTGATGGACAGGAGGGTCATACACTGGCCCTGACCTGCAGCACTCCAGAGACTACGAGCATGGAAAGGTAATCAGAAAAGGTCAGCTGGTCAAACCAATCATCTGGCCTCTCTTATCTAACCCTCAGGAGATGAGTCAAGCGCTTATCTGTCTTCATCCACACCGGAGTAGGGTTACCAAAAAGCCAAGTCTAAAACATGCAGTGGAATAATCTCTAGAAAATACAAAAGTACCATCACAGGATTATCACCACCTATGTAATAGTGGGTACAGTGTCTGTGTTCAACACTTTCTTATTTGTTATAGAGGTTAACTGCTTCACTGTGGTGTCTCGATTGCTCTGTACCGCTCGCCACAGACATCAATTGCCCACAGGGCACCACCTCATGTAGCAGAAGTCCAGTCTCAGCACACCTTCACTACAACTCAAGAACATCCCATAAAGTTAGTAGTGGGAGATGCTGCCTCCACCATGCTTCACCTGGTACCCAATTATCATATTCATGCAACATCCTTCCAAAACCCAGCACTTCTGGTATCATGGAAACAAACATCCCATAATACGGATGACTTGTTCAAGACACATCCAGTGTCTCAGAGATGATGGTCCTGTGGAACTACTGTTTCCATGAGCATCCAAAATAAACTGTAAAAATGCCAGGAGGCACAGGTCTTACCCACAGGTGTGTGTGGCTGCAGGTTTGATTCCAATCATTCAGATGCCCACCTGATTCTATTTAGTCATCAAACAGCTGATAAGTTGTGTGTGCTCACGCTTGGTTAAAGAGAAAGTCTGCAGTAACATTAGTGCACTACAACACCGTCTCTAAGGCTCGTCAGCGATTTGGGAAAAGGTTCCGGTAGCTCGGCAATAAGCCAGAATCTGAGTCTGGGGTTTCTCCTGAACATCGAGCACTGCAAGAGTCCACTGTGGCTTTTAAAGCTTCCAGAAAAAAGACCCAGAAATGACTTAAATGAAAGAAAAGGTTTGAACGTTGAGGAGTGTTTGTCCGTTCGGCTCAGAAGAGGAAACAAATAAATAATCGTGGTAAAGATAAATATGATCCATTTTCAAAATATTGCGAGTTTCAAGCTTTAAATTCCAAACATGCAGTACACACACACACACACACACACACACACACACACACACACACACACACACACACACACACACACACACACACACACACACACACACACACAGAGAGAGAGAACAACTCATTTTTATATTTAAATGCCATTTAAAAGGCGGATATGAACATACATTACTGCAAAACAGTGTCAAATCTCAGGAGCAAGGGATGTTCTCGACATTAAAATACTGTGACACTGTCCAAACCTAAGACCTGTAACAGTGTAACAAGGACATCTGGAAACCAAGCGTGAGTGAGGAGCAGATAAAGAAACAGGACATCAGCAAAAGTAAATGAGAAACATACAAAGTAAAGTTTCAACAACCCAGAGCACCACACACACACACGTTGCTGGGAAATACAAAGAAACATTTGGCTGTTAGACAGCAGACTGAGGAGATAACGTGGTGGTGAACGGAGTAAAGAAAGGAGGACTAATGGAAAACAGTGAGACCCAGGAGAAGAATGTCCTGTAGACTGGCATTGTTAGCACTGCTGGTAGACCTGTATGACTGTACACTTCCATACACCTGCACATTCAGCTACTTCCTTCACACCCTGACCTTTAACCCCCAAATACAATCACTCCTTTATCATTAACATCTGAGACATTCACTGCACTGTACCACCTCTTCATCTCACACACCCTGCAGGTATTTATAGCCTCATCATCATCATACAGCGCCACCTGCAGGAGCCTGAAGTTACTACCAGCTTAAACATGTAAACTGAGCTCATCAAGACAGTTCAAAACAAATCTATTGTGTGTGTTTAATGTATAAATAAGTCTCAAACTTAAGACTTAAAATGTTTTAGTTAAGATACAAATGGCAGAGTAGAAGAGTTGTATGATGTTAGGACTCTCATAGTGTTTTTAACAGTGAGAACTTGAGTGATACCAGCAAAGCTCAGGACTGGCACAAACTGTGCTACAGAAAATCTATTATCCTGGCATCTTGCTGACTGTGGTAGAAGCACTGTGGTCAGATTCTTCCATGTTTTCTTCAGTTGGGCCGAGTTTTGTGATCAGAGAGGACAACAGCATATGGTTTGCATCATTTTCATGCTTCACAGATCAGCTGTTGGCCTCTACTGAAGGTTCTCCTAGCAGAACAGAAAAGCTTTAACACAGAAGTGCTACACAAGCTTATCAAGCACTGTTATTAACTGTAAGGATTCATATCTGCATTGAATGAACCATCACAATTCTGTTTACACAAAGCAACAGTCAGTTTTACAACTGGGCACTTGTATAGTAGCATTTTTCTACACTTCTGCTGAATTTCAGGTCATAGTGATGCATCCATACTAAAAGACTGTAGTGAGGCTGCGTTATGGTACTCATTTACATATTTTACCAGATAATCCAGCAGAGAGTCACACTTTCTGAACAAACAGCACTGCAATATACAGTCTGTTCAATCCAGGTTTGACTAATGTTCTTATTTTCCATGTGCTGGGACATAACGTCGGTCTGAAAGGGTTAAATTCTTGGTTCTTAGGTGCCAGTAAGCACACACTCCAGTATGCATTACATCTGGAATATGCACCGTGTTTGCTCATCTACATTTCCGAGACATCACCAGTGGACTCTGAGAGACCCTCAGGCGCTGTGATCCAGACCTTCCTTCCTATACAACCCTACATTTGTTTTAATTATGCATTTAAGATGTTCAGACCTTTGCCAGATTACAGATCGCGTCAAAGAACGAACTCCATGAACAACAACAGTACAGTCATAATCGCTGCTGAAGGAGAGAAAGTGAAAATGTGTTTCCTGAACTTCTGTTACAAGATTTAATTGTCCAGCATCTTAAAAAACGTGGAGGCACAACCGTGAACTTAGTGCCAACATAACATAAGCATTCCCATCGACTGGCTAATACAAACGAGTATTATGCTGGTTTCAGACAGGCTGGTAAACTTCAGTCCAGGTTTATGAGTAAGATCTCACAGGTTAATTTGTTTTAGGACTCCGTGGTATACAGACATGTTGTAATAGGCTCATATTTATGTTGTTCATAAGCCATACCCATCAGCCCTTTTGCAGGATACATTACTGTGGTCTTTCTATTTGAATCGCGCAGTACAGCTTCATAACACTACACAATATGTTAGAGACACCAGTGAACTCGTCATCACTGTGAATTTCTTAAATACAGGCTGAAAAATTGTAGTTATTTATGAATCTGGTCCTGTAGAAAGAAAAGCTGTAGATGAACAACGAATCCACCCATCTTAGATGAATGTGCTGATCCAGACAATAACTATCAGCTCGCAGGAGTCAGGATTAGCAGGTGAGCTGGTTCAGAGTTTTGGTGCCATTTTAGGTGACTATTGAACATACTGCATCTGGTGGTTAGGGACCCAGGCTTGTGACAACTGAAGACACCTAACTCCCAACTGCTCCCCAGGTGCCGCTAACACGCACTGTTAGTGCCTTCACTAGTGCACTGATGGGTTAAACATGGAGGTCAAAAAGCACACTGGTTGATTGTGCACGTTCACTTTCACTTCATTTGTTAAGCAACTAAAGTTCTACTCTGGACTACAACAAGCAGAACACAAACCATGTGTATAAATCTGAATTCTGGTCCGTTGGCAGAGAAACATGTGAGTCACCTTGACAATCTCACTGAGACTGCAAAAAAAGCACCGAGGATGAAAAGTGATGCACACTGACAGAGCAAGGCAAACCACACACACACACACACACACACACACACACACACACACACACAGTCCCACCTGCAAACCTCTCATCTCCGAAGGTCAATCTGAGTAATGCGCAGCACCCAAAATGTCTAGTCAAAAGGATTACAGAGCACATTATGTAAGGTCATCTTTATACCCAGTCAGTGGTCTGCAGTAATGCATGAATCAGCCATAATCCTACCAGCTCAAATACAGACCTGATTGCTTTTCTTCTTGGCCAGCTGTGTCTCAAAGGACACGCTCGCTGATAAAGTCAAAGAACAACACGAGGAACGCAAGTCTGGCTCAGATCACGTCAAGGCCAGGGATGTGCAGAGGAGAAGGTTAAACCACAAAATATCCAAGAGGGACAATCTAGGGTCCTATTTCTGTACAATACTATAAAACAATCAACTCTGTGAACTTTCTTTTGGAGCATCATTATTGATCAAGCAATCTATAATCAGCATATAATCAACATGAGCCAATAGTCTAAGAACTAAAAACACAAACGGTTATGTCATATGAAAGTTTTGTGCCTCACTTTCAGGAATAAGAGTGAGAAAAGTCTTAGTCTAGATCAGTAATCATCTTATTATCTGCTGAATAGTCTACAGTGGATAGAAAAGTCTCTGTTAAAATGTCAGGCTGTCCTATAAAAACATCAGACCAAGATGAATCATTTCAGTATTCTTTCCACCACTGATGTTGCCCATAATCTGGACAATTCCACTGAAAGATGTGGGGTAGGATGGCAAGACAGAAGCATTTTCTTACAAAGAAAAACATCTGAGCTTGGCTACACTTCGTCAAAATCATGTGGAAGAACATGTTACAGACTGATGACCAAAAGGTACACAAAAGTTTTAGAACATTTCTGGTTTATGCCTATTTGCTCAGGGGTTCATTCTACAGTAAGATAATGACCCAAAACATAAGTCCAAGCTCTACCAGAACTACCTCAGGAAAAAACAACAAGATGGGCAGCTTGAAAACATGGAGTAGAGCACAGTCTCCAGACTTAAACCCCATCCAGCTGATTTGTGATGAAGTGAAAAGCAAAGCAAACCTACAAGTGCCAACATTTATGTGACGTTCAGCAGCAGATTTGTGAAGAACTGTCTGAGAATATTTGATGTCTATTGTAGAAAGAATGTCACGAGTGTGTTCAGCTGTTATATCTGACAAAGGTGCTACTTTGTGTCCAAAGTTTAGACACATTTTGGTCTATAAACTGATTCCATGAGTTCTTATTGAACTTTTCTGCTTTCTTTTCAGAGTCAATGAGACATTAAACTCAAACATTTTACATACAAAACTGGAAAAAAGACAACTTTTGAGCGGTAGTGTATGTTTGGTGAAAAGCCAACACTGCATCACCAAAAGAGCAGCAGACCCACAGTGAAGCATGGTGGTGGAGGTAGCATCATGCTTTTGGGCTCTTTTTCTGCAGCTGGAACTGGGGCTTCAGTCAATGTGGAGGAACTTATGAACAGTTCCAAATAGTCCGTTTTGGCACAAAACCTTCAGGACTTTGCTAAAAAACTAAATATGAAAAGGAATTTCACTTTTCAGCACAACGACCCAAATAAGACTTCCACAATGACAAAAGAACGGCTTCACCAGGAGAACATCAACATTTTGGAGCTCAGACCTGAATCCAATTGACCTGAGGAGGGCTGTACACAGGCGACGCCCTCACAATCTGCCAGCTTTGGAACACTTTTGCAAGGAAGAGTGGGCAAAAATTGTCAAGACAAAATGTGCCATGCTGATAGACTTTCAAAGTGTACTTCAACAAAGTGTTAAACCACATTATTTTAGTTCTCTGTTTTTCAGTGGAACTGCACAGATTGTGGGAGATTAAAGGTTAAAAACGTTCTGGTGTGTTAACAGGGGTAGATGTTTTATATCCACAGTAACTGTTACACCAGCTTCATGAGTACACGTTCATGTAGATCCAGTTCGGCCACATTTATTTTTTTGGCCATGTGCCATCCTCCTCGCTCTCCTTCATGGGAAATGTGAAGAGTCTGTCCTCCAGTGTTTACTTATAGTTGCAGAAAGAAAGACCAAGTTTCAGTTCTTCGAAGCTGAGAAATTCTGCAGGTGTCTATCAAAACAGCTTGTACAAGGTCACATGGTTTTTATGTACAAATTACTTCACAAAACATGCCCTGTTAAAGGTCTTAAGAGTGGCTGAGGAAGACCTGGCATTCTGGAAGCTTTGGCAAACACTGACACAGACAGTAGCTCCTGTAACCAACAGATATCAGTGGTGTAATCTATCCTCAGCCATTAGACTCTTCCACACAAGTAGTGCAAACGTTATCATTAGCAGATCTAGATGTTTTCCTGAAATTCATACAATGCATCTTCACAATAGTCAACACACCGAACGGTAAATCCCTGTATCATGATACCAGTCATGTTGCCAGGATCGTGCTGATACGCAGCCCCAACTCTGACGGTGTTGTGCTGAAAACAATACAGAACTCAATAGCAGTGTTTTCCATGCAGAAGCTACATGCAACAAATCATGAGAATATTCCTTTGTTGCTTAAAAGCTTCTCTACATTCTTCTTCCCGAGGCAGCTGTGATCTTAAGGCCTTGTGAACAAAAGGCTGCCAGTTCTTTACCCATAACCAGCAAAAGAAGTGCCCTAGGACTAGAGGACCAACCCAAACTGTACTGTCTCTAACTTTACATCTGGACCCACAACGTAGCTGTACAGAGAGTCTGTACTACAAAGTGATGAAGCCAACATGGCTCAATGGTCACAATATTCGGATATGACTGAAATGCAATGCTGGCAAAAAACTGCCCATGTCCTGCCTTACTAACACATTTAGAGCCTCTGGTGAGGTGATTCACACGTCTGAATCAACTCATGATGCCCACATTCAGCAGTCACAAGCTCCTGGCATCTCCAAACAAATGGCAAATGAATGAAAGTGAGCAGCCCGGCCTAACAAGAACACATCACACCTGCCACAAAGTGAGAAAGCACCACCCTCACCCACGGAGAGCACATACACACCCTTCCCAACTCCACAGAACAAGTGTGGCATGGAGAGATGGTGGACATGTCAGAGCATCTTTACTCTTCATTTAGAAGAGAGAGCTCGTCTTGAGGGACGCCAACAGCTAGCGCTGTTTGGTTGTATCCTCAGTCAGGGTGAACTTTTACACTGTCTTTCTTTTTTAGACTCCAAGACCTTCTAAGGAATCTCATCACTTATGTTCAAATGCAATCAGCAGCTCAAAGGTGAAGACCAGACCAGCAGCCTCATCTGATGACCCAGAGATGACAAGTGCACTTTAACGAGCCATAAAAATAACATAATAGTGACAACAAAGAAAAAATCAACTCGGCACTATAATAATGAAATATTTACTCTGAACAGCAACCAGCTCCTGTTGAGATGCTGCATTCATTCACACTCCACAACCAGGTTCACATTCCCACCGGCTGCTGCTATCTGAACCATTTTAAGTGAGCACGGATCATTGGCATGCACCCCATCACCACCCTGCGTCTGTGCTTAACGAGTCAAAAATGAGTGCCGGCTAAAGGAATCCAAACAGACCAAAGAGAAAGTGTTCATTAGGGACAGACGATCCCAGTTTTCCTTACGATCCGATACGGAGGAATCCCCAGCACAGTGCAGATACTGATGCTGTTAAATATTTGGGAAAATGTTGGGAATGTTTTTGTATTTTTACAGTGAAGCAGAACATGTGCTCAATGTGCATGATGGTTATTCATCAGTCTGAATATGTGACATAACATTACTGATAAATTATTTATTTAAACATTAAATTGTGATTTGAGGAGTTTTTGTAAAAAAAAAAAAAAAATCAGAGGCTCATGTGGAGTCTAGACGATTAAAAACAATATATTCACATGTGAGGATAAATTTTTAAAAGACAAAAATCAGTATCAACATTTCAGTATCAGCCCAGTCCTAGTTCCAACACCACAGAGTTGCCAGATTTGCATTTTTTACACCAAATTGGCCTATTCTGAAAATGCAGTAAAATTTCAGAGGGGCAGGTTTTTGGGATATTTTCAAAATACAACAAAATCTCTAATAAGAGGATTAAAGAATGAGTCCGTAAGTGTGTCATTAACACTACGAGGCGCTAAAACAGACCGTGAACAGCTGAGGATCTGATGGAGATGTGTTAGATTCACTAATATTAGATCATTGATCTAGTAATATGGATTACACTCTTAAAATATGGTTCTTTGAGTGTTCATGGTTCTACAACCAATAGAGAACCATTTTCTTTACTAACTTCAGTATGTTTGAAATGTCTCAAGAGTGTAGAGCAGAGATGAAGGAGAAGAGAAGACACATGACATTAAGTATCATTCTGTCACTCTATATATGCACTCTTCAGAGATGGTTCTTTAGTCAAGAAAATGGTTCTATATAACATCATAACAATAGTAGACCTTTTGGGGGCTATATAGAACCATCTACAACATTTTCCCCATCAATCTGTAGAACCCTTTCACCATGGAAAGTTGGTCTATACAGAACCATTTTCTTTACTAAAGAACCCTTGAAGAAGCATCTTTAATAAGAATACTACACATGTAGTTGTTTACAATCTACAATCATAACTTCTTGTTGGACATCACTGCACAATTACCTGCATATTTATACACTTATGAACTTGTACTCCACATGACTTCTGTCAGGTGACTATTATATGTAAAAGCCTCTGGGATGAATAAAAGACAGAGACTTTTACTTACAAAACACTTCAGTATGTTTGAATTAGTAGCTCCCCAAACAAGTACCGAGTCACATATTCTCTAATGAAGGTTTTTGCACTGTGAGCACCTCAACTGTGTAATCATTCTGTTTTAAATAATATTCATTATTGTAATTATTTGAAGCACTTTAGAAGGGTTATAAACTTTACTTACCAGTGACCCATCTAGTAATAATAACATCCATAATAATAATAATATAAACGATAAAACAACGAAACAAAATAAAACAAAGAATAAAAACAGACTTCAGACGTTTGTAGATGCTGGTTAGTGTTCAGCATGCATCACACCGGGCTGGGGGAGTTATAGATGACCTGGCAACCCTGCCAGTTAAGCAGATACATTACTGCGGGCTGAACTACATCTCCAAACACGCTCCACAACGCTGCTGGATGTTCTTACCTCATGATGCTATTTCCTCAGCCCAGGAAACACTGCTGCGAGGATTTCAGCGACTTCTGGCAAACTTTTCCGCACTTGACCACCACAAAGGACCCGAACCGGACCGCCGCAGCGAGAATATCCAACAAAGTAAAGAAAATAAAAATAAAATAAAAATGAAAATGGCTAAAAAGGACCTCGGTCTACATTATCTGCTGCACGCCGGAGATAAGGTGAAGAAAATGTGCAGCAGACACAATGTTCGTGGTAACGTGCTGAAGCGGCTCTGGGCGCTGATAGCGGCAGCGTGCCGCTGGGATCTCCCTCCTACGGCTCCGCCACTGACGCAGGCCTTTTCTCAACTACGTGACTCACGTAAGGGACGCAGAGGCACGGTGGCCACGCCTCCGCGTGCAATGACCACACATTACGCGCGCCGACCACGCCTCCATTCATAATAAACGCTCACCCCCCGTATCCAGTAGCCACGCCTCCGCGTTCCAACGATTACCGTATGAACTGTTAGTGAATACAGAGCAGCGTAATAACGCCACAGTGTGGGCATAACAATCATAGCTTTTTTAATAAATAACGTTGTGAATATCATAGGAAAAATTATTTATACATATTATTTATATATTTTTTAAAATATATTTATTTATTTTGTATTTACATATATAAGTCTAAGGGACAGTTGCTAACTTAAGCTAGCTGCTCTATATACATTGAATGTGCTGTAATTTATTTAACAATGTTTATCTGTATTAGCCCTGTCAATCAATAAATACATAAATAAACACATACAAATATATTAGAATGCTTTGTCTGTACTGTAACACACACACACACACACACACAATACAAATAAATTAAACACACAGCAAAAAAAAAACAAGTTTATTCCAAATTCATTTTAAAAAGCATTTTTATTGATGATTTTTGATGTTTTATGAACTTAATCTAAATTAATAAATAAACCCCAAATGGTCAGTACTACAGTATTAACAGGGAGGACATGTACAGTAAGTACAGTTAAGTACAAACACAGGTCAGTCTGCAGACTTAAGAAGAGTCTAAACACATGTGTGTGGTAGTGACAGAGGTGAGGGTCAGGGATGTGATGGTTTAACACAGGTGGTTGAACCTTGTGACTTGAGTAGAGTTAAATCACCCACGTCTCCATTTACAGCTCTGTAATCCCTATCCACCGGCCTCTATCCCTCTGATATATCTGTGGCTAGTGGGCAGTGCATGGTCTAAAGGGATTTAAACAGGTCAAATATGAAGCATTAAATAAAAATCTGAATAGATATACACAATTACATATACATTTTATCAACTCCACTGACCATATAGGTGCACTTGGTATTTCTACAATTACAGACTGTGTGGTCAGGACCACAATAAAGCAGATACAGTATTATTTGGTTGGTAGATCATTCTCAGCACTTCAGTGACACTGATGTGGTGGTGGTGTGTTAGAATGTGTTGTGCGAGTATAAGGGGATAGAATTCTCAAGTACACCTTCAATACGGTGGTTCTACAGCATTCCACAAAGTTAGTGGTTGCTGAGATGCTACCTCCACCATACTTCACACATACACTATTACCATGGGCATCAGTCACATCACGTCCTTTGTCCATGATGATGGTTTTACACTCTGATACAGCTGACTGATGCTCACTTATTTATACATGCATTAAACACTGTCAGTGATATCCCGGGCCGAATTGATTCCAAACCTGGGGTGGTCATAATATTTTGATATAACTGTATCTTCTGCATTGCTAATACCCTTCCCTCGGGATCAGTAAAGTATCAGTCTATCTGTCTGTCTGTCTGTCTGTCTCATTCTGTTATCTCCAGGACGTTGCTAGAATTGTCAGTGCACTGTGAACAAGAACCTTTATATTAACACTGAGCACTTAGCACCTGAAACCATCTTATATTTAGTCTACATATAAAAACATTTTCAGAATGTTGTGAGTTTATAAGGTAAATTAATGCAACTGCTTGCTTTCATTTAGTAAATGAGGGTGACTGATAACGCTCATAACAGCTCTAACATTGTTCTACAGCAGCTACACTGATAAGACTGCCTGTAGAGTGGTGACAGTGACACTAGGGGGAGCTCTAACATTGTTCTACTGCAGCTACACTGATAAGACTGCCTGTAGAGTGGTGACGCTGACACTAGGGGGAGCTCTAACATTGTTCTACTGCAGCTACACTGATAAGACTGCCTGTAGAGTGATGACACTGACACTAGGGGGAGCTCTAACATTGTTCTACTGCAGCTACACTGATAAGACTGCCTGTAGAGTGGTGACAGTGACACTAGGGGGAGCTCT
>BRDA01014235.1:0-13150 GCA_036984385.1 Crenuchus spilurus
GGAGTTTGAGTTTCAGACACAAAAGCACCTGTAGTGATATGGTATAAAAATACAGTACTGTACAGAAACAGTAAACTGATTTTTATTCACTAACTTCATTTAAACAGGACAAATTATAGAGTGTTTCTAATGAAACATGCAGCTGGTCAGTATTCTTCAAATACTGACTTTATCCATGATATGCTTGAAAAATGTTATTGTGAGACATTTTATCATGATTGTTATAAAATATATCATTGTATTGCCCACTCTTAGGCTAATCTCGCTCACTATTAGTCTTGACAGTAAAACCACTAAAAGTAATTAATACAACTTGAAAGGCAAAAGATAAAAATAAATATATATATAAATATAATAAATAAATAACTAAAAATACTTGGCAATACATTAGTGAGACAATATTATACAGTTCCTTCTTCTGTAACTGATGCTGAAAGTGAAGCAGTCTGTTTGGTTACACATTTTGGCCTTCTCAAAAGTGTATCGGTGCACCCCTAATAGGCACTGACTAACCTGGTCTTTCCTAACCAGATGTTACCTAACACAGTGTATGTATGTGTGAGTATGTATGAGTGTGTGTGTGTGTGTGTGTGTGTGTGTGTGTGTGTGTATATATGAGCAGCGGGGTAAATTTTCTTCACCAGTGCTGAAAGAAAAAACAACAACAAATGGTTAACGCTGTGCCTTTTTCAATGCACTTGTGACTGTACAGTAAATACCAATGTCAAAAAGAGTTTTACAAATGTAAATAATATAAAGTAATTCCATTTTATTTTCTTTCTTTGCCGCTCACTAAAGATAAGTCAGAAGTTAATGTGTCAGTCATGTTACATATTGTACAAATGTTTTTTTTTTCTGTGAAAATATTTGATACAAATATGCCAAAACTCTTCTCTCATTACATAAAAAAACCATTTGCAGAGATGGAGAAACCTGTCTGAGATGTGAACTTGAGGATATCACATGAATGTTAAACTTCTTCTGTGCACATAATGTATATTCACCAGAGCACATGTTTTGGTGACATAATGGTGAAGGATAAACAAAAAGGGGGTGATTTGGGAAAGGTTTTTTTAAATTTTTTTTATTTACAATATACAAATCATAGAGACTTATAGCTGATGTAGAGCTGCTTTTTATACATCAGACAGAATGATGTGATCTTTTTAAAAGAAGAATAAGCTTATTATTTTGAAGTGATTCATACATTTTCTTTTCTGGTTGTGTTCTTCGGAGGCTGCTGTCCAGGATGCATGTAAATGGGCCCAGATCAGTTTACTGAGAGAAAGGGAACCAATATTTTTGCAGATCACTGATGCATTTAGAAGAGTCAACTTCTAAAGTTCAGTGTATCCGTTTGTTGTCCTATCAGTCACAGAAAAGCCAATGATCTCGGGCAGCTCTTAAAGCATGCAGTACCAGTCAAAGCACCTTCTGTACATTCAGTGTTTTTTTTTTTTTTTTTACTATTTAAAAACTGTCTGCATTGTAGATTAATACTAAAGTCATTCAAACTATGAATAAATACATATGAAATTATTTAGTAAACAAACCAGAATGCTTTACATTCTTCACAGTAAGCACCTCTTGCTTAGATGGCAGCTTTCTTGGCATTTTCTCAGTCAGCTTTATGAGGTAGTCACCTGGAATGGCTTTCAGTTAACAGCTGTGTCTGGTCAAGAGTTCATGACTTGCATTTCTTGCCTCTTAATGTGTTTGAGACATCAGTTGTGTCTCTTTTGAAGAATCTAAAACATATTTTGGTTTGTTTAACACTTAAGTTTACTACATGATTCCTTTTGTGTTCCTTCATAGTTTGGATGACTTCAGCATTAATTTACAATAGAGGGAAAACAATAAAACAGTGAATGAAGTTGTCCAAACTTTTGACTGGTACTGTACATATGTATTTGGTTGGGTTTTGAGGAGTGACTGAATCCATTAAACCATATTCTGACACTGAGGGCCTTCTTCACTAAGGGCTGGGTGTGATCTTTAGGTCTGGAGATCTGCTGTCCAGCAAGGTTTGGCGATTGCTCTGCTCAAGTGCACCTGATTCAGCAGTTTATTACTAGCTGAACAGGGAAATGGACAAACTGTGCTAGACAGCGACTCTCTAGGGCTAGAGCATGGAGACCTATGATATGCACTGTATTGCCAAAAGTTTGGGACACTTAATCATTCTGCATTTCTTCTAAAATGTGCATTTGTCACATTTGCAGCTGTAACATCTGCTTTTTTGTGAAGGCTTTACCCTACATTTTGAAATGTGGTGGTTTGATATTATTTAGCCCTCAGAGTATTGATGAGGTCGGATACTAATGTTGGGTGATTGCTTGCAGATCACAGGCTCTACTCTAAATCGTCTCAGAGCTCCATCACTCCAAAGAACACAGTTTCATTGTAAGGGGGCTTTATAACACTCTGGCTGAGTTTTGGCATTGGGCCTTGTGTGGCTGCGTCTGAGTAACCCATTCTATTGGCAATACTTTAGATATTCTACACGCTGTTCATGGAAAATGATGCCAATATGTAGAGAGCAGGCTGGCAATATATACCACCAATATAATTTTTTTCATATCTGTTGATATATAAATGCATAAAATAGAATAATTGTTGACTTGAAATGGAGAGAGATCATCAGTCATATCACATGGAATGGTAAAATGGGGAGCTCTAACATTGTTCTAGAGCATCCACACTGATCAGGCTGCCTGCACATGTGCCTGTAAATGTGTAATTTCTTTGTCTACTGGTTTTGTGATTGAAACCCCATTGTTTAAAAATAATTTGCTGATGCCAGTTACATAAAAATAGCAATAATCAGTCTATCACTAGTCTGAGTCATTAAATTATCTTGTTCTAAATTCTGGGCAGCCAATTTACTGTCTAAATATCATTCTGCACATTACTAATATCTGACTAATGTCTGGCTAATATCTTCTTAAGCCGGAGTGTTTAACTCGCACTCATCTCTGGATTAAACCATTTTCAGTTTCTAATGCTCAGGCATTGATATCAAAGTATTCTTATTGGTATCGGTTTCTGAAAATGCCCCTTGCCTTGGTGAATCTGACCCTGTGTGCCCATCGTCAGTGTCATATCAAACCTCCTTTTTTGTGGTTTGTTTGATTTATTTTTATTTGTTTATGGCATTATATGTCCTTTACATTATAAGAGCATTTAATACATTTTTTTGACAAAAATTGGAACATAATTTTGTTAGAATAAACATGAACATGTTCTTTTTCTTTTCCTAAAGTTGTAAATGAGGTTTTGTTGTGACTGTGACGATAAGGAGAATGCCAACCTTCATGCAAACCTTTTACTGACGTAAGTGGAAGACTATGTTGAAGGGTGCAGACTGGCACTTCTCGGCTCATGTCAGGATATGGTTTCAAGAACGCGTTAGTGTTTTATCATGAACACCAGGGGTGCAAAGGACTGAGGAATTCTTAATAAAAGAAAGTGAAAATCTCTCCTTTTGCCACCTGAATGGATACAGCACCTGCCTGTATTTTGTGTTCCAACTAACACTTGACTGCAATTGCATGTGTGCATATCACCTGCGTCCTGTTAACTTTTTCAGTTTTTTTTTTTTTCTGGTTTCATTTCCTGTCATAACTGAACAATTAACACTAGACCTGTTAAATAACCAGTTTACCCACCATGTCTCTGCACCATAATGCATTTGTAAATACTCTGTGAAAAGATGACGGATGGCCTTGGCTGGCTTCCTTTGTCTTAGTGGCCTCTTTCTTGAGGCTGTCAATAAACATCAACTTGTGATTATGTCCTGGTTGTTATCTGAGCTTTCAAAGTTTCTTTGTTTTCATGGTCTATCTAAGCATATTGTAAACAAATGAAAGGAGCACTCCAGCCTTTTTCCTACAAAATCTCTAGGCTGTTTCATCTGTCGGATATGGTTGATTAACATAGTAAGACATTTTTTTTCAAGGCAAAAAACCAACTCTGTTCAAGACAAGCTCAAACAAAGCCATTCTGACTTGTATTTAAAACAATAAAAAATAATTTTAGGGTTTCATAAGACCCTTCATGAGTCATTGCTTTTGGTATTTGACCTTCTGTTTCAGAGGCAACAGATAAAGATCAGGTTAGAAATGGATGGAGTATGCCTTTAATATAGCTTCTTATCAGTGTAATCTGAAGAATTATCAGCAGAAACTGATTAAAGGTAAGATTATGAAAGCTGGCAAAAATATGAAAATTACTTTGTATTCTATGAGATCACACAAGAAATGAAGAGATGTAAATTAAGTCAGCTCTGACAAAAAAAATTCTAAACATCTTCAGCATGTGTTTTTTTTAAATAAAGTGAACAAACAAGATGAACCAGTTGTATATATGCTGACGTTGTAGCTCTCCTGGATAGCTGTTACAGTATGAAGATGTTGTGGCTTTGTATCTTAAGTACAAGAGTCTGTATGAAATAGATATTTGTTGGCAGACTTGATTGTAGAATTTGAGAAACAGCAGGGAAGTATTCAATCAAATAAATGCATGTAGAAATGTAGATGAGAAACCAGACAAGTGTGAGCATATTGCTGATGGTAAGTTTTGTCAAATGAAGACAACATGAAAGGAAAGCAGGAAGAGATATGTTTATCTCAGTATGTCTTTTTTTTAACCGCTGTGAAGAGTATTGTTGCTTTTGTTAGTTTTGTATTTTTTTATCATTATTATTATTTGTGGTGATGTTTTTCCCATTTTCTCACTCTATTGTAGGACCCCGGAGAAAGAGAAAGGCTGCTAAAATGTGAAACACTTCAACAAGAAGCCGGACGAAAGAAGCAAGAACTTGTACCTCAGGACCAGAGGACAGAAAAAGAAATAACATTAAGTGCCTTTATGTAACAACAGAATTACATTCTCCTTAACCAGTTATGATTAACCTAATTTTATTGAATAATTGTACTGGAAGAGAGTTTAACAAGTTTTACAAGCATATGACCTCTAAACCTGTTCTTGAACTGTTATATTTACTATGACTGAACATGTGTTGGTCTTTTTTTCTTATTTAACTGTAATTTGTTCTTTGAGTCGACTTTAGTCCATCTTGGAACATTCAGGCCATAAAGGCTTGAAAAATAACTTCAAAATCACTGTGATCCTGACTAAAACACCCATTTCATTTTTTAAAATTTCTTATGTAACTATTACATGATTAATTTTGTATTTAGGCATTTGGCTTTGTTCACTAAATATTTTATATCTTCGTTGTATATTTGTCATATAATAGGGACCATTTAAGAAAACACTACGTTTTAAAATCTGCCTAAAATTGTGTAGTTAATATTTCTGTATCTTATGCTGTTGTATCAGCTCTCAATGGCGCCCTCTACAGGGCCATTGCCACACTCACGGACACGTTTGTTCTTTAGTTTTTTGGAAATTCTTTATCAAGATTATGTTGCTGTGATTAATCTAAAAACGGTGCTAAACATTGAGCAAATGTGTATGTGTATAATAAAGATTTGAGTGCTAAATTAAACATTTGATTAATTGATTTTTAAAGGCTGTCTGCATATTTTGGAAAACCACGTGGTACGATACTTACATCACTTCATACATACAGTCTAAATAATTCAGGATTATTATGTTTGTATTTTTCCTGTTCCAGCAAACCTAAGTCTACACTCTGCAGTGTTATTACGCTGTTCATTTAAGGACGTATGTTGTGGGCAATAAAATCTACAGGAAACAGCACTTGTATACTTTCTCTTGAAATTATGACACTCATTTTCACAAACAGATCACAGACTAACATCTCTATTAGTATTTTGCAAAAACAACTCTAATAGTCACTTTGTTTAATATATTTCAGCAGCAGTGATAATAATGATAGTCACATTGAGAAGTGTTTTATTTTGAAAACATACTGCCTTGTGCGAAACTTATTAGTGTTGATGTGTTTACACCACAGCTGCTTTGACACTTCTCTATCTTTAGTGACTCAACACGCTGTTCTATAAGGCTCAATTTTTCTTTAAATGCTGCCTTCTCACAAGCCTGTTTATGTAGTCAATAAAGAGCAAGGCAGCTCACTATTTGTCTTGTGATCAAGTTGTTTATTGTTTAATTGGGATATATGTAAAATATAAAATCACAACTCACTAATGTGGACTTTGGGACAGTGGGAAAAACCGGTATGGAAACCCCCTAAAATTTTATCTTAGAGTGATTGAGTAAATCCCCAGTTAGTTTGCTATATAAGCGAAACGCTGTGTGTTTGAGAGGACTTTAATTTTGTAAATAGTTTGCCGGAAGTAGGAAAACTGACGGGGCGGCCACGCATAGCGGAAGAAAAACGCGACGCTGCTGAAGTTTTGATTTGGGCTGTTTAGTCTGGGTGGCTTTTACCTTTCATTACTTTGCCCGGAGGTTCGTGATTTTATGTGAATTTTGTGTTACTGTGTGTTTCAGGTGTATATGTGGTGCTGAAGTCTGAGTGTGTTTGGAGTGTAGAAGAGCAGGCGTGGAGCTGTAAACATGTTAACATGAGCTAAAGAGCCTCAGTGAGCTTATATAAAACAGCTTAAATCAGTAAAACATCACGTAACGCCTAAAGCTGTGTTTCACTGCAGTGTGAAGCGCTGCTATATGTAAAGAGTGATGAAGGTGTAATTACAGCAAGATTAGAAGTAAATAAGACTTAATACTCAAGACTGTTTAAAACGCTTACTGTGGTCTAATGTACTAAAAATGAACTGAGATCAACAAACTTCTCTCCGTTATTACTGCTCATAAGTACTTTACTGCTGAGGTGACGAACCTATGATACAAAAGGGAAATTCATGTTACGTTAAGCTTTTTTATCCCCGTTTACTGGAAGTGTGCAATGTGTATGTTATATCGCGATACTTCAGGAAGTTATTTACAAAACGCAATGTATCGCGATATTTGTTTTCTGACATTTGCCAAGTTAGAACGGACAAAATAAGCCAAAACCTGTGACCAATTATATGTATTGAGCTTTGTCAGTGCTGTAATGCAATAAATGCAAATAAACAGGAAAATTTATAGTCTCATTTTAACCAAACTTGTCATTGAAAAGCGTTTAGATATTCTCAGACAAGTACATTGTGATGTAGTTTATCACAATAACAAATATATACATATTGTCACTTTAAAATATTGTCATATTGTACTAGTTTAAACCCATTATAAGGAAATTCATCTTGTACAGTGATAATCTCTAATATCCCTGAATATATGTATGTATACTACTTCTGAGCAGCAATAAGTGAGGTTTGGTGTTCATAGCTTGTTGTATATTAGTATGTTAAGCTATTTTAAGTATTTTAGACAGTTCCAAGCCACGCCCACTTGCCTTTAATGAAACTAGAATGACACTAGCAAGGTATAAGCACTTTTGTTTAGTGTTGTGTTTTTGGCTTTATGTTATCTATAATTAGCTGCTATATTTATATCTACAGTACCTCAGTTTCAAAGCTGTTTTTTTGTGGGAGTCAATATGCACAGTAGAAACGACATATTGTATTACAAATGCTTACCAACATTAGTTTAGCTACTTTAGTCCATATTTCTCCATCTACCCCCAAAATCTGTCACAAACCAATCATGCAGATGATTTGTGCATTACAGCAGATTCTTAACCTTTACCTAGGCACTTACAACACATTGATACGCTTTTGTATGCCCAGTTTTTCAAAGCTCTAAATGATTAGTGATGATTTCATTCTTAACCCTTGGCTTAGTGACCTTAGACCTTATGATGATTCATGTTTATCAGATAGTTTACTTGCCAGGGGTTTTTCATTTGAAGGGTCTTCCTTCATGCAGTAGATGGTGCTGTTGAACTAGTAATGTGCCAAAATCCTGCTTTAGACGCATTGTGTCAAAGTATTTGGATATCTAATAATAATTCATGTATGAATCTTGTTCAGTGTGTGTTTAGTGTTGACACGTTTTTAGCTTGCTTAGCTTAGCTTAGCTTGACTTGGCTCCAAAAAGTGTTATGAATAGAATGAGACATTCTGGAGCAGTCACACATTAGTTTAAAGCCACTATTCCCAATGCCTTGTTTTATCCCCAGAAGGGTATAAAGCCTCCCAGTGTTGAGGGAAACGGTGTGTGATTGAGCCCCATCCAATAAATTTGAGATGATTTTGAGTGGAGTTTGTGATCCATATCTCCTCATCCAACATCAGTACCTGACCTCAGTAATACTCTTGTGCCTGAATGCAGACAAATCCTCACACCAGGTTTCCAACATCTGTTGCATGAGCAAATGTCTTCCAAGTTTTGTATACAGTTATCTGTATATTGGTAAGAACCTGCGGATATGATGTGCATCATGGTACAGGGGGTACTTTTCAATATATTGAAATGCTGTAAGCAATGAATTGCAACTTTTAAAGCTCTAATACAGTTGCCAGTGGTTACTAGTCAGCTAGCTTTGCTAAAGTTAATGTTAGCAGTGCACCCTTATGCTACTTGTTTACATAGGAGTGGAATAGTCTAATGGCTGAAGATTACAACAGTGCTGTTTAGTTTCGGTGGTTTAAATGCATCACAAGATGAACTACTGTCTACCGCCAATCTTTGCATGTAAACGGTTAAATTAATACAGTATCAGAAACAGTACTGTGATTGTGCATTCTTACACCCTCTGTAGATATAAGTGACTGTACTGTAGAGCAGAAGTTAAAGCCAACACGTCAGTATGTATTACCTTGAGAAGCCTGTTCATCTATTATAAAATGTATTCATTCTTCTGCAGGCTTGTAGGCTGCCAGTATGAGTCTGCAGTGGACGGCTGTGGCCACGTTTCTCTATGCAGAGGTATTTGCAGTGCTGTTGCTCTGCATTCCCTTCGTCTCCCCGAAAAGGTGAGACCTTCTCCACATGTCTCATTTGCTACAGTGGGAAGAGTTTTGTGAAGTATTTTCTCTAGTTAGTAAATTTAAAGGAATAATAGTCTCTGTCTGATTGTCTGTTTTCACAAACAGCCAGTTACTGTGAATGTTTGTGACAGTAACAATTATTGCAGAAATGTTGCAGATATTTTAAATAATCACTATTAAGTTGATTGTAGTTATCTTTTGCAGTCATGTATGAACATTTTCCAGCCTTGTGACGTAGTTTTTAAGCTTTCTTTCTCAATTTTTGAAGAAGAGTAAAGGTTAGAGGATAAAATGGTTGATCAGCAGTTTGCTCAATCGGGCTGGTTCACATTTTGCTGGACAGTCTCTCTGTCCGTCTGTCTCTGTCCGTCTGTCTCTGTCCGTCTGTCTCTGTCCGTCTGTCTCTCTCTGAGTTTCCTCATCGTTCTTTCTGTTTCTTTCTCTCACGGTCTTTCTGTGTACAAACCCCATTTTCAGAGAACTTGGGTCACTTAAAATGGGGAAATCTGTCGTGTTAATTCAAATGAACTTGTATTTAACACACAAAAAGATTTTTAGTGTTTTCAATGATAAACTTTTCTATTTGTTAAATAGAAACACATTTTAGAAATTAATGCCTCCAACACACTCAAAAAGCCAGGACAAATGCAAAATAAGACTGAAGAGTAATGTAACACTGTTCTGGAAGGTTCCACAATAAGCAGTTTAACTGGTGAGATCCTCAAGTCCAAGTGTAAAAGGGGCATCTCTGCAAGCAAGGATTATGTGGTTGTGGTTTATAGCATTTGGCCACTTTGTGAGAGAATTGTTTGTAGATTACATTTCACTCAGGTTTGTCTTGTTAGGAAAGGGCTAATTTCTTAAACTGAGACAGGTATATAAAACAGTACATTTGTAAACAATTTTTTTCTAGAGTGGCAATCATGCACCCACGTAGAGTTTAGTTTGGTTGATGTCAATAAGCCTCTTTAATTAAAAAATACTGTTACATAACTGAGTGTTTTGAGTTCTTTATACCAGGTGACCAGAATCAATTCAAGTGTTAATTTCCTGTGTTTCTGAAGCAAATGCCTGTGTTTAGTCCCATGTCATTTTCTTATGTTCCATATTTTCTAAATTCTTAAAAGTGTTTGTAAATGACTTCTGTTCTAGATGGAGCAAAATCTTCAAATCTCGTCTGATGGTTGCCATTACAACCTACGGAAACACAGCCTTCATTGTAGTTATCTGCATCCTGGTCTTCCTTCTAGTTGGTAAGCATAAAAATCTTGAATTAGGAACCATAAACGATTATCCCTGGCAAAGGGATTTCTGCTGATGCTGATCACATGCCAACTCTGATTTCTTTACAGTAGAGGTGATGGTGACAGTCACAATGTTTCCAACATGAATATAGCTAATTTATCATTTGCAAGGTGTTTTCTTTGGGGACTATTTTGCCTTACAACATCCTTAATGTATCCATCCTTGTTTACATCTCATCAAGGTATGGAAAAATGGTAGTGTTCTCCAGTAAGTTATTTAATGTAGTTACACTACAGGATATGTGATCTTGCTCAGTTTTGCTGTGTAACATCCTGCACTGTTTCATTCTAGCCTTTTGTGTGTGTTTACAGATGCCTTCAGAGAAGTACGAAAGTACAGCGTGACCGAGAAGGTGGACTTGACCAACAACCCTGTGGCCGTCGAACACATCCACATGAAACTGTTCAGAGCACAGAGGAATGAGTACATTGCAGGCTTTGCCTTGCTGCTGTGCCTGTGAGTCATATGCTCATGCTGTCCTTCAGACATTCCTCTCACTTCATCTGCTAATCAAATCAAAAGCTGCTTTCACACATGCACAGTAACCCTGAACTTTTCTGGAATTTGCCCAGAGGAGCTGTATGTGTGAACGCAAATGTCTGATACAAATGACTCTGTCGTTACCTGGAGTTTACCCAGCCAGCCCCCTAGTACAAAGTCCAGAAAATCTCTGGGTGAGCATGTGTGAATAAAGCGGGTCATTTTCTGGAGAATTCACAGTGGGCATGTTGGTATCCCTTTCCACACTATCATTGATATGGCAGATACAAGCAAATACATGTAGAATTAAAATTGTTTCAAAAATAGTCATAATTACAGACGAGTCAGCATTACACAGGTATGATCCTCTATTGAGAAAAATGTCTGACATTGAAAATGTCCAGTTATACATTACCTGAGTGAAAGGGCAACTCTATATAATGTCTGGATCTTATTCAGAGTTCATTTGTGAAAATGGGGACAGTATTCCAGCTAAACTCAAAGATGGTAATGACAGCAGGGTGGAATTCTAAGGGATGCATGATATGTTAATGGTAGGAGTACCCAGTCCTGGTCTGAGAGTTCATATCCAGCAAACCTGATTCTGACCTTCAGATGATCCTAAAAGCCTTAATATTATTGATCAGGTGTGTTAGATTAAGGTTGGAGCTAAATTCCAACACCGCTGTTTATGCTGCATCTGAAGACAAATAGGAAACTATTATTCCTTTTAAGTCATTGTAAAAGCGTTCTAACATTACTTACATGCAACATCCCTGTGTTGAATGAAAACTGGGGATGGAGCCTGGGGAGTAAATATGAGAAAGGAAACTTGTGATTGTTACCATTAAGGACTAAAATGACAGAAATAAAAGAGAATCAGTGTAAAATAATCAAAATATGTAACATTAACTATTTTATATATTTATTGTATTAGGTTTGTCACAAATTAATTCAAATACTGATACCACGTATAGTACTGTGAAACACGATACAGAATTGATGCTTTGTATGTAAATAAAAAACACTTAATCTTTAAATGATTATTTGATGAAAAACACACATTTACCTTCTTTACCTATATACACTGCTCAAAAAAATAAAGGGAACACTAAAATAACACATCCCACTAAAATAACACATCCTAGATCTCAATGAATAAAATATTCCAGTTGAAAATCTTTATTTATTACATAGTGGAATTTGTTGAGAACAAAAAAAAACATAAAAATGATCAATATAAATCAAAATTATTACCCCTTCGAGGTCTGCATTTGGGATCATACTCAAAATTTCATACCACCCTCATCAGTCTGTTTCTGACAGTTTGAGCAGAAACATGGATATTAGTGACCTGCTGGAGGTCATTTTGCAGGGCTCTGGCTCTGCTCCTCCTGTTCCTCCTTGCACAAAGGAGGAGGTAGTGGTCCTGCTGCTGGGTTGTTGCCCTCCTATGGCCCCCTCCATGTCTCCTGGTGTACTGGCCTGTCTCCTGGTATCTGCTTCATGCTCTGGACACTGTGCTGACTGACACAGCAAACCTTGCCGCAGCTCGCATTGATGTGCCATCCTAGATGAGCTGCACTACCTGAGCAACTTCTGTGGGTTGTAGACATCACCTCATGCTACCTCTATGGTGAGAGAACTGACAGAATGCAAAAGTGACCAAAACATCAGCCAGAAAGGATGAGAACAGAGAAAAGGTCTATGGTCAGTCACCACCTGCAGAACCCCTCCTGTATAGGGGTTGTCTTGCTAATTGCCTCTCCTTTCTACCTGTTGTCTGTTCCATTTGCACAACAGCAGGTAAAATTGATTTACAATCAGTGTTGCTTCCTAACTGGACAGGTTGACTTCACAGAAGTGTGGTGTGTGGTTGACTTGGAGTTACATTGTGTTGTTTAAGTGTTCCCTTTATTTTTTTGAGGTGTGTGTGTGTGTGTGTGTGTATAAATAAAATACACACAGTCATGGCCGAAAGTGTTGGCACCCAATGTTCCTCTAATTTTTCATGTGTCTGAGCAAAAACACAAACTCTGAGTGGTGCCTTGAACTTGAAGCACTTTTTACAACTGATGTCATAAAGCAGCTTTACAGGGTTAGTAATAACAAACACCAAAGCACTGTGGTGACGCCAGCATCACATCCATCCAAGTTACATGGTTTATTAAAAGAATCTAATTACAGTACTAACTACACTATTAATAATATGGTAACATTAGTGTTTATTAGTTCTTTTATCACAGATTTATGTCCCAGTCAAGAACATTTTAATAGTTTACATTACATTACATTACATTGCATTTAGCGGACGTTTTTATCCAAAGCGACTTACAATAGTGGGAAAGTACAGATGCGAAAAAAAATTTCGCTAAAAAATGGCTAGTACTAGTATACTAGAATTAACATTTGGATATCGAATGCTGAGCGCATATCAGTACTCATGGGAAGTATTTGGGATCACTAGAGCAGGTGCT
>BRDA01014235.1:13250-25105 GCA_036984385.1 Crenuchus spilurus
TGAGTCAGCATCACAATAACGTGTGAAAATTAGATCTAAATTTTTCCCCGCTTTATGAGTCGGGGGGCTGGAGACCAGCTCTAGATCGAAGGAATACATGAGAGATTTGAAGTCAGTAGAGCCGGGGCAGTCAAGGTGGATATTCATGTCACCTAGAATGAGCATGGGACACTCATGCTTTGGAATGGAAGATAGTAACATAATTAGCTAAAAAAAAAAAAAAAGGAAAGGAACTGGCTTCTTCATTTCACATTTGCAGTATTTACAATATGCCTTTTTCTCCCAGAAAATTATTGCAATTACACACATTTTGTTATACACATGTTTATTTCCTTTGTGTGTATTTGGAAGGCAAATTTGACATAATTTCACACACAACTCCAAAAATTGGCTGTTTTATGTCTCTGTGTCAGCAGTGGGGTGCTCCTGGGTCTCCTGCCATAGCGTTTCATTTCATTCAAATGTCGACGGATAGTTCTAGCTGACACTGATGCACCCTGCACCTGCAGGACAGCTTGAATTTCTTTAAAACTTGATTGGGGCTGCTTACCCACTATCCAGACTATCCGGCGTTGCAACCTTTTATCAATTTTTCTCCTCCATCCACGTCCAAGGCGATTAGCTACAGTGCCATGGGTTGTAAACTTCTTGATTATGTTGCGCACCGTAGACAAAGGAACATCAAGATCTCTGGAGATGGACTTGTAACCTTGAGATTTGAGATTTTTCCACAGTTTTGGTTCTCAAGTCCTCAGACAGTTCTCCTCTCCTCTGTCTGTTCACCATGCTTTATGTGGCGCACACAGACACACAATGCAAAGATTGAGTCAAGTTCTCTCCTTTTTATTTGGTTTCAGGTGTGATTTTAAATTGCCCACACCTGTTACTTATCACAGGTGAGTTTAAATGAGCATCACATGCTTGAAACAAAGTTATTTACCCTTAATTCTGAAAAGGTGCCAATAATTTTGTCTGGCCCATTTTTGGAGTTTTGTGTGAAATTGTCAAATTTGCCTTTTTTTCCTCTGTTTTTTGTGTTGTTTCAATACACACAAAGGAAATAAACATGTGTATAACAAAACATGTGTAATTGCAATAATTTTCTGGGAGAAACTTCATTTTCTGGAAAAAATTCAGGGGTGCCAACACTTTCGGCCATGACTGTGTGTGTTTATATGTGTGTGTTTATATGTGTGTATATATAAAATCAAATTAAAAAATTGTAATATGATGCCTTGTTTACAGTATGGCAATACATTGAACTTGTATCATGACACATGTTGATAGATATTCTTTCGGATGTACAGCACTACTAGTGGATACTGAGCTTCTGCACTGGAGTCAGTGTTTCTGTTTACAGTCATGAAAGGGATAGGCAGTTTTGTAACAAATTGTCATTGTATCTTATGTCAGGCAGATGTTAATTTTACAGTAACAGTGGAAAGAATGGTGTGATCAGCAGGGGACCCTGCATAGTTTCCATTCCCAAACCACATCCGTGGATACACAGCTCCTAACCACGTGATTGGCCATTCTGATCATGTGTATAGGATGTCTCGTTATGACTCTTCCAGCTTGTGTGTGGAGTCTGCGTGCTTTCTCCATACAGGGGCAATCCCATATTTCTCTGAATGACAGGGTATTAATAGTCAGAGGGATGGCTACTACAGCTACTTATGATACTACTGGCTGCCAGATTTGGGTGTCGGACCTGTAATCATTCAGGCAGCTGCTTCACCAGAGCATGTGATCAAGCAACTGCTGATGAATATTTAGCCTGTGTTGGGGGCTTGCCATGGCAGCTAATAGTCCAGTATTCACATTACACATGGAAGCCCACCGTCTGGGGAAGTGCCCAGCTGCCATAGGGGTGCCTGACATTGACATATGGCCTGTGATTTACTGAAGCATTCAGAGCAGAGAACACTACTTTGTCCCATTTGAATCTCTGACTGTTTGAAACCTGTTTAGACCTTGAATTTGTTCACTACTATTAATAATAACAACAACGATGTTGTTGAAAACAACTGATAATCATTGATAAAAACAATGATAATCCATTAACAATAATACAGTATAGTCAGGCTTATTTGAGAAGTAGCCTTAAATAAGTAATTAAAAGAAACTGAATAGTAGTAGTAGTAGTAATAGTAATTAATTTTTTTATTCATACTCCTTATTACATATCAAATATTTATTGTAGTGCATAAATAATAAATATATTTTTCTGATTAATATAATAAATGATAATCTACAATGTAATAAATTGTGAATAAAATGCAATAACACAAAAAATGGCTTAATATTTAATTATCCACTGAAGAATTAGCAAATAAATGAAATGTTACTATAATCCTAAACAGAAGTGCTATATGAATTTATTATTATTATTAAGATTATCAGCAGCAGTGGTGGTAGTAGTACTGGTGGTGGTAGTAGTTCTAGTGGTGGTGATAGTAGTAGTAATACTAGTAGTGATGGTAGTGTTGGTGGTGGTGGTAGTAATAGTAATACTAGTAATGGTAGTAGTGCTGATGGTGGTGGTAGTAGTTTTAGTGCTGGTGTTGGTGGTAGTAATAGTGGTAGTGGTGGTGGTGGTAGTAGTAATACTTGTAATGGTAGTAGTGCTGATAGTGGTGGTAGTAGTTTTAGTGCTGGTGGTGGTGGTAGTAGAAGTAATACTAGTAGTGGTAGTAGTGCTGGTGGTGGTGGTAGTAGTAGTAATACTTGTAATGGTAGTAGTGCTGGTGATGGTGGGTGGTGGTAATGCGGTTTCCACCAGTATATTTAAAAGCTGTTTTATACAAGCTGCAAGTTTATATCTAGCCCATGGTGGGGAGGGTTAGCGGGCAAAGCACAGTCCCATCTGTTTCTTCTCAGGCTCAAACAAGTGCATCGATCAAAACGATGTGGAAAGTACCTGCTGCAGCCAGAAAGTGATGACTGGACCCTGGTGACTGTAGGTCTTATGATTAAATGCTCAGTGAACAGCCAGTGAGCAGAGCAAGCACATTCAGCACATAGGCTGGCTTTGACTCATCGGGTGTGTGTTGGTCAGTGTTTTAGTTGGAGTTTTTGATATGTGTGATTTCTTTCCAGATTGCTGTGATGAACATGCCAGAGTCAGGTGGTTCAGGGAAGGCTCCTCTTACATAAACCCTTTATTGAGGTTGAATGCTTTAACAAAAGTCAAGCCCCTCAAGTCGACTTTTGTCTACAGCCATGAATGCATCATCACAGTGCCTGAAGCATTTGCCCTTTGGACATTGAGTGTTTAATCTGTTGTTAGATAAGCTTTCTAGGCTAGTAATGTTAGTATACTGAGTACCCAGTCACCCTCCCCTTCCCCGGGGTAAAACAAACGTCATCCATTATTGACAAATATCTCTTATTCTGTTGATTGTATATTGAATGATGTTTATGCACAGATATTCTAATGTATCCACAATATTCTTATCTCATAATGCCTTTTGCAATATATGTGCTAAACGCTCAGTGGAGTGAACAGCTCTACCAAAGCCTATAAGCACACCATGAACAACTTGTGGCAGACATGAAAATTGAACTATTATAAAAGATTAAGTGTCTGGAGCAGCAGCATTTGTCTGTTTTATAATAGTCTCAAAATGGCTAGAAAGAAAGCTCTGAAATAAGTGTGGGGAGAATTCTGGGTGGCTCAAAACCTTTTCGCATTAGTGTGTCTGTATTCTTCCTGCCTGTTTTACTACAAGCAGACTCTAGAGGGCGATGCTGCATGCTTTGTATATCAATTGTGTATATACAATACAAGATGATAGAAAAGTAGGACCATCTTTACAGTCCATTCCTGTCACTTGGTATTAATTTGAGTTAATAAATTAGTTTTCAGTATAGTTTTTAAGTTTATTGCAAAATTAATGGTTGAGCCTTTGTATACTAATTTGAAATTGTTGAGGTAGTATACAGTCAAAGGGACGTTACTTGAACAAAGCTCATTTCCTTTTCCTGGCTGCAGTGGGTATGTAGTTGTTGATTTATTTACTGTTGAGTTGTTTTTTTTTTTTTTGGGCCACTTGCTTGTAGGAGCTATTTGGGTACATTTCAGTTTCCTAGAAATGTGATGCGCTGTATAATAGTACTGTAACCCAGTCTCTGGCAGGACCCACATTTGGACGGCACACCATGTCCACGTCTTCAGGTGTGCTTTCAGTGAAGATATTAAACTGCTATATTTAGACACCATGCGCAGTACTCCTGTCTGTATTCGTTTTCGAATAGAAACCACCCCTGTGGGATTGATGTGTACAAGTTTGTCTGACGGCTGTTTCATGTGTTTTTGACTGATCAAATGCCACCACTGATTTTGGTGCATGTCATTTAGAGGTATAATTTGTTATATAAATGATCACTATTTGTTGTAGTTTTTCAATAATTCCTGTAATGATGTTCCTGTCTGTTCATAATGGCATCATGTTTGTGGATCTGGTATCCTTAAATTACATTTGAGAAGACATTGAGTGCTATATTGGCAGGATTTTAACCACTGGTGATGAATGCAGTGGAGCCTTACTGTCAGCTGAATTTATCAGTCATATTATATATTGGTTGACCCAACTCTATAAATACTGAGATGAAGGCCAGTTCTGGCCTTTAACTACTGTCTCATTGCAGCCAACTTTGGGATGCTAGTGATAAAGCATTCATTAACCAGTTGCGACCCTCAGGAATGTGGAATATATGTGCTTATTCATTTTTCCTCCTGTTTCAGGTTGTTGCGACGCCTGGCCTCACTCCTGTCCCAGCAGGCTACGCTCATGGCCTCCAATGAGGCATTCCAGAAGCAGGCAGAGGGAGCCAGTGATGCTGCCAGGAAGTACATGGAAGAGAATGAGAAGCTGCAAGAGGTAAGAATTGGAAAAAGTGTAAAAGGACCATAGAGCTGTTCAGTTCTGCTATTCATTTAATCCACAAGAGAGACGAAGCAGACTTGCAGAGAGTTTGCAGGTGTTGCTTGTTTGCTGGAATTTGTGTAAATTCATAGAGAAATGCACCCAACAACACAATTGGGAGGAGATATAATACAATTACAAATGAAGAATGGCTTCCAGTGTAAGTAGTATGAAATGCATACTCAAATATGCAAATTTGCAGAAGTCCTCTCTTATTGGCACATTGTATAGCCTTAGATATGATGACTCTGTATACACAGTAACCCTTCTGGTGACCTAAGGCCCCTTCCCAACATATGTCATACTAAACAACCAAAGGCAAGTCATTAACATGCCTCTGTGTTAATATACTGAGTATTTGTGCTCTGTGTGGAACCAAGATACACACGTTCAGTTTATGTTCGAATCAGAGAAAGTAAGCAAGCAGCAACACAGATAAATAAGAAGAGAACTGAAAACTGTGAGGTTGAGATGTTAATCATTTCTGACTCCTAAAGACCTACCACCTGGTCAAGTCCTCCCTTTAATAACTGTACCCAGAACATCACTAAGCCAATTTTAGGGAGGGCTATATTGCTTTTTTTTTGCCAAAGAAGCCCCTCCCCCGATAATCGTTAACACCCTCACCCGTTTCTAGGTTCTAGCAGCTTCCATGACTATATTGCTTATGTACTGCTTAGGTTAACTGTACCATTTTGTCTCTGAAATGAGTTTTATGGTATACAAAAAAAAACCCAACAAAAAACAAAGAAGCTAATGATCAGTGCTTTTGAAGCAATAACTGGCAAAAGTTATTCTGAGTTACAGAGCACTTCAAAGTATTTACTAGATAATATATATTAAAATTACATTTACATTTGAGGCATTTAGCAGAACCTTTTATCCAGAGCGACTTACAATTGGGGGTTAGGTGCCTTGCTCAAGGCCACTTCAGTCATGACCTGCCCTGGGATTGAACCGGTGACCTTCAGGTCACCAGACCAGATCCTTAACCACTAGGCCACGGCTGCCTTTAAAATCAAATGCTGTGCTGACATGAATCAAGCATTAAAATGATTAATACCATCATTGATTATGTCTGTAATAATTTAAGGGCCTGTTGATGTAAACGAGAATGCCATTAATGTTATTACCTCTTAGCACAGACTGTTGCTTGGTTGTTATGCACTTTGCACATGCTTAGACTTCCTCCAGGAGCACATGCTGTTTAATAGGCTTTGTATTCACACCTGCTCAGTAACTTGTCATTCATTGCCTTCCGTTCTGCAGCAGAATTGAACATATGGTCAATGAGTCACGGTTTTCAGTGTAGATTCGTTGAAGCTCAATGTCTTAATTCATCATTTGGCTCAGGCAGAAGTGCCCATAAAAGGTTCTTATCAAATAAAACATTTACACAGCTTTAAAATTTGAGTTTAATTATACATTTAATTGTAGCCTTGTTGCTTAGCTTACTGGTGAAGGGGGGACTTTTATTTATTTGTACTACCTACAAACTCTAGAGGGTGCTGCATACTTATTAAATGGTAGTGAGCATGAATAAGCTGTTAAGGTGGAAACATGATCCTGAACACTCACTACATGACTTTGAATTACTTTTTTGTAACCATTTTAGTATTAGTACTTGTGTTTGCATGTAATATTTACTTTATTATAAGCCATATAATAGATGTCAGACCAGGTATATGAATAGTTTATTTAAAGAAAATTTAAATCATTAAATTTGACACTGATGTGGTGGCGGTGTGTTAGTGTGTGTTGTGCTGATATGAGTGGATCAAACACAGCAGAGGTGCTGATGTTTTAAACACCTCAGTGTCACTGCTGTAGTGAATAGTGCACCAACAAAAACTATCCAGCCAACAGCGTCCTGTGACCACCACTGAAGGGCTGTGCAGTAACATAGAGCAACATGAGATATTGTCTCCGGCTTCACATCTACGAGGTGGACTAGCAAGGTGGGTGTATCTAATAGAGTGGACAGTGAGCTAAGTTAGTGTTTAAATCCCCAGCAGCTCTGCTGTGTCAGATCCATTCGTACCAGTTCAACACTATAACACACAACCACTTTACAACACTCAGCCATGCTGAGAATGATCCACCTCCCAGATAATACCTGCTCTGTGGTGCTCCTGTGAGGATCCTGACCATTAAAGAACAGGGTGAAAGGAGGTTAAGAAAGCATACAGATGAACTACAGTCTAAGAGTAGAACTAAGTGATCAGTGGAGCTGATTAATAGCAATGAGAGTAGATACAAGGTATGTGTACCTAATGAAGTGGCCAGTGACAATAATTATGGAATATTGAGCCTCAGGGTGTAACAAGCTTAGGACTTCGTTTGTAGTTTTACTTAATTCTTCAAAAAGTGGACTTCATTATAAGTGCACCTCATTATATCTATGTTTTCTAGCACATTCTTAATTGAATGCTTTTTGGAACGATGTTCAGTTACCTTCTCATTACTGAATTATTTAAGTAATCTTTGATCATTTATTTTTTTTAAAGCACATAAATGGTAGCGTTTGAAGCATATGTGTGGTCGTGTAGATGAATCTTTTCTGAGAGTGGTGTAGACGACTCTGCTGGGTCTCACCATGCCGTTGCAGTAATACTGTGTGATCTCAGTTACAGCACTGACATGTAATAACTCACAGCATCGATCAGCTCCTCGTGTATCACCACACAGGGTCACCGAGCACATGGCTTTTGCACATGCCAGCATTTGCTTGCATACATGAGATATCGCACCACAGAACTCTTGGTTCTCTAATGACCATTTAGCAAGATGTGTAGTACATACAGTTGTTACATAAGACAATATCATCCACAGTAAACAGCCTCATTTTGTGCATTTCTGAGCATGTTGCTGCAAACGTCAGTGCTTAAAAGAACACTGGCAGAATGCGTAATACTGATCTTTCATTAAAAATAGATTAAGTCTGGGCTCCCAAGTGACATAGCTGCCCTGATATTATCAGAAGATTGAGAGTTTGACTCCTGATTATATCTGGTGTACAAGAGGGCATAATTAGTCCAGATTAATTGGATGTAGTGCTGCATAATTCTGCATGTGTAGTTTTACAGTGTGTCACCACATAACACATCCTTTTATGGAACTTTTAATGCACTTTTTCACTGCTCTATTAAATATATCAAGGGGAAACATAAAATGTGGCCTGTGCAAAAGTTATGGCAGATTAATTTGTTAAATTCAGTAAATAAATGGAAGCTGTGCATTGAAATGACAGAATAAAAATGTGTTCAAAATCAGCAAAACATACTTTTAAATTTAAAGCACATATTTACAAATTTTTAAATTAATTTTAAATAAATTCTTTCACAATGATTGTGCAGCATTTAATTATGAAGACAAACACAATGCTGTTAATGAGCTTATAATTAAGGGCCCGCTTTATTCTTGTATTTTAATTTTTCCTGTGGGGTTCACTTATGATGCTTACATGAGTTTGTGTCCTAAAAATAGGCAGTTTATTTTTATATGATGATTTGTCCCATATCATGTGTAAATGAATGGAACTAAACTCTTGTAGACTGTACAGGTAAATTAACTCTCAAAAAGAGTGAATTTGAAATGGACCATATTTGCAGACTAATTTTCATGTGGACTACATGGACTGATGTGAAAACGTAAGTGTTTACATCCACCATCATTCTTATCTCCATCTTTTATTTTTATGAAAGTAAGGACAATGTAGTTTTCCATTATATGGGCCTTTTTAATAGTGTTTAAGAAATGCACCATGTGATTGCATTATGGCTCCTCGTGGTGCACTCGTGGATGGAGCAGTATGAGTGATCTTGGAGTGAGAGAATGCCTTTGACTTTGTTCCTCACTTTTCCTCGTTCACATACATATATGTATCATAAAATGCTAATATAGCTGTATTGGTCCTCCTAACAATAAAGTTTAGAAAATAAAGTCTGATTATAAAGAGAGCTGTCATTATCATGACATTTTGCTGGCCATTAAAATGCAAGCGTAAAAAGATAGTCATATATAATCAAAAGCTAAACTTATATATATTTATTACATATAATGTGACATTTTTAATGTTGAAACTGTTTGAATAGTAATTTTTTCAAAATTGAAATTAAATACTCAAATAATTTGAGATTCTGTTTCTGATTTTCATGAGCCATAAGACAAACTGATCAACAGTAAAATAAAAAATTCACATTTTTTTGTTGTGGCATTGTACATTAAATTGTTAATCGTATTACGTTATCAGTTTGAATATAGACACAGTATTAAGGATAATAAGGAGAATGAATAAATAATCGGTGTATAAGTAAATGAAGAATAATAAACTTGATCATAATACTGTCACGTAGCACTGGTAGTGTAGTGGCGAGGTGAGGAAGACAGGAAACCAGGATATTCCAAACGTCAGAGTTGTATTAAAAATAAATCTATACGCCCAGAGTGGCTCAGGCGGGCTAAGGCCGCCAACACTATGACCAGAAGATTGCGAGTTTGAATCCCCATCATGCCGTTTGCCATCAACAGCTGGTTCCCAAGAGAGCAAAAATTGGCGGGTAGATGGCGCTCTCACTCTCCCTATCACTCTCACATTGCAATGACCGCTGGCTCAGGCATCTACTGATTGGTCCATTCGGAGCTGGGAATCCTACACTTTCCTCCGAGCGCATTGGCTCCCCAGTGACGCTGTATCAGCGGTAGTTCGAAAAGAGGCGGAGGCTGCATCACACGCAACGGACGAGGCTTGTGCTTGATTTCACCCTTCTAGAGTCAGGAACATTGCAAAAGTGATGGGGAGAGTCCTAATGGATGGGATGAGTTAACTGGCTACTACTACTTTGGGAAGGGAATAAAATTGGCAAAAATGGAAAAAAAAAAAAAAGAATAAATAAAACTATAAAGACTACACAGTACAAGTACACCTCACACTAACAAACAATGACTAATAATGACCCTTATGACAACTGATGAATGACAAAGACACAGATTAACAGAGGAAACTTTTATAGGGGAAGTAATTAGTCACAAACGAGGGAATAGAAGTGAATAATGAAGTGATATCACAGGGGGGTGTGGACAAATGACGTAGTGAAAGACACATTTAAGACAAACCCCAGCACGAAACGACAAGGAGAGGGGGTGAGGCCCTGGACGGTATTGACAAATACAACTTCCTGGAAACTTGTTAATCCTGTAGTCCCTTTTAATGCTGTCTGGATGCAGGGGTTTCATCATTAAGGACATGTAAAATGTTTAATTATAGACATCTTCCCTAATAAACTAATTCAGTTTGAATAGGTCTTATGACATGTTTCAGTAAGTTCTGCTTTCTTTGGTTAACATTTACTTTCTTCAGCATAACTAATGAAAACACATCCAATTCACAGCAAAATATGTATATTTGTTGCAAAAAAAACACAAGTGCGAATGCTAATAATTCTGGAAAATAATTGTGGTCAGCTTAAGTAGTTGACTAGCAATATCACTTGGGCAGTTGTGTAATAATTGACATCCATACGTGATGTTTATATAAATCTCTGAGTAAGCCCTTCTCATTTATTGCTTTCAGGAACCTTCCATGATGTCCCTCAGAGTGATGTTTACTTGCTAGCACTGATGGGTGTTAATAGTCGTGAGACAATTAACTATAAGTTGTGCTGTAAGAAGTGTTGTTTATCCCCTAAGGCAGGCAGTTATTGATCTCGGCTCATCAGCTACCACAATTGATTTTCCATCAGATGCTGGAACACACCACACATCATTTTTAATCTGTATGAATGAGTGGTCACTTGTTTTGAGTGGTGGTTTGGAATATTAATGGTCAAAATGTAAATGAATACATTCACATAACCAGAGATAATCAAAAGACTAGTGTATTAAAAAGCTTCAGGTCTTTAGTGTGGTGTTTTTAGATCAGCCACAGGTAGCTCCATTCAGCTGTGTCAGTAAAGCATGGCTGAACTTGGCTGTATTACAGTTGGATTTGGACTTGTTATTGTATCTGCTCAAAACATCAAAACCTGACTGACCTAGATAGTGCTCTCTGCATCTTTCCCCTCAGGGTGCAATGCAACCTTGTTCTGTTTCAAGTGATTTAAAACAGTCCCCTGTTCTCAAAGTACAGCACATGGGCTTTCGGGGCACAGCTGACCACAGACTGCCCTGTCCATATTAGTTGTTTTCTTTAGTTAATTTTTCAGTACACTAGAAAATAACTTGCACAGACATAAGTCAAGCAAGTCATTGGGGTGAAAAACGAGAGAGAATGCTAATATGCTGATCGATTGGGCAGATTATTGCCATCATTATATATTTTTTTAAAAAGTCGACCTGCGCTTGCAAGACCAGTAAACAAACAATGGCACATCTGCAGCCGGCCTAATCAGTGTAGAACAATGTTAGAGTGAGGGTCGTGAACATCATGGAGTTGCTATCTAGATTCACAGAAGAGTTGCTACATGTCTAAAATCCTACAATCCAGTGAACAGCAGAGTCATATCAGCCACATTTGCTTCAAAGCCAAGAGATATGATTCTTATTCAGTGTTATGCACCAACTGCAGACAAGCAAGATGAAGAAATTGAACAGTTCTACAAGGAATTTGAACATGTACTTGTGGAGAATCCCAAGTAGAACCTACTTGTCATCACTAGAGATTTCAATGCCAGAGTCGGAGAAAATGCAGCAGAAAGTGAAGTGCTTGGGAAATATGGTCATGGTACAAGAAATGATGGAGGTCAAGCACTGGTAGACATGGGTTGTTCATCAGCAACACACTCTTCCGTCTACACAACAGGCACAGATACACATGGAAGAGCCCAAATCAAGCGACCAGAGCTCATATTGACTACATCCTGATCAACAAGCAGTGGAAACAGTCAATCAATAATGCACGCACATGCCTCAGTGCAGACTGTGATTCTG
>BRDA01014237.1:0-21907 GCA_036984385.1 Crenuchus spilurus
TTTTTGTTTACCTATTCCACCTCTATGTAAAGCGTCCTTGGGTTTCTTGAAAGGCGCTATATAAATGGAAATTATTATTATTATTATTATTATACACTATATGGACAAAAAAAGTATTGGGTACACCTGCTCATTCATTGTTTCTTTCAAAATTAAGGGTACTAAAAAGGGTATGTCCTGCTTTTGTTACAGTAACTGTCTCTACTGTCCAGTGAAGAGTTTCTACTAGATGTTGGAGCATTGCTCTGAGGATTTGATTGAATTCAGCAACAAGAGCGTTAGTGTTAGTATTGGATGGAGCAGAGAACACATCTCCACAGCTAAGTGATGGGAAGCTCTAGCCCACCTGGCATTAGGCAGGATTCTAAAAGGTTTATGCTTATCTGGTCCTATTCTATATGTAGAACTTCTCTACATGGAGTAGACATGCATTTATATATCTGTACGCATTCATTATAAGGGATGTCCACAAACTTTTGGACATGTAGTGTATTTGTAACTATGTGAGCTCAAAGAACATATCTGCAATATTCCCATTACAAGATATGTGTAAACCTCTGGTGGAGAGTTGCTGTAGTAAAGTCTATAAACTCACTGTCAGTAACTTGTGGGAGACAATAGAACTGAGCAAGAGCCCTGAGTGGCTCAGTGGACTAAGGTGCTATCACTATGATCTGAGGATCGTGAGTTTGAATCCCGATCATGCTGCTTGCCATCGGCAGCCAGGACCCAAGAGAGCAAAATTGGCTGTATTTTCTCTAGGCAGGTAAGATGGCACTCTCTCCCCAGAACTACTAAGTAATGTCAGTTGGCTCAGGTGTCTGCCAGGCGATCCATCAGAACTGGGGATCCTGCACTTTCCTCCGAGCATGTTGGCTGCCTGGTGGTGATGTATGGACAGCAGCTGGAAAAGCAGCGGAGCTTGATTTCACATGCATCGGAGGAGGCCTGTGTTAGTCTGCACCCTCGTAGAGTCAGAGAGGCTGGTCGATTGGCTACCAAATACATAAAAAAAGGATAATGTCCTACCTCACACTTCTATTAGAGAAGACTGAGTATCTGGACCAGCAGCATTCATGGATTTGATCTTAGTCTCAAACAACTTCAGTTTATTGGGTGACTAAACTTTTGAGTGGTAGTGTAGGTTGAGCCCTGACTCTTTTCTCTTAAATAATTCATACAGTTAAGAAACACATCAATCCTCTGGCAAAAAAAAAGAGTTTTCAATTTTGACCCATTTTTCTAAATGAAATGTTTCAGATGTTCTGGGAATACAATCAGATATGGACATGAATGTTGTGTAAAAACCCCTCATTAGCCATCATTAGGTAATAATTCACACCCACTTAAATTTTTTTTTAAGTTAAAATGTTTGTTTTTCTCTCCCAGTTGAGATTCAATGAAAGAATTCAAAGAAACAATGATGCTGTATAAAGAAGGTGGCCTGAACCTTGTTACCAACCTTTTCAAAGCTTCATGCAAAGGAACATTCACACATGAAAGGGCCTTATTGTCCCCAACACGACATAATGCATCAACCCATAGAAGACAGACTTTCCTTTCAAATGTATTAAACATAAGAACATGTAAATACAACTTTACAAAGATTAGATACTTTTGTGTTGTATAGCTGAAGCACAGTAAACCTATAGTGGTTCTGTAGTGAAGTACCAGTACCAGTGTGACATGCATGGTCATTTTTGTCATGGGCTTCAATAAAATTGCACTATTTACATTTGAAATGTCCTTCATGGTCGGTTAGTCAAAGGCATTCGTTTCTTTTGTGTGAGAGGTCTTTGCTATGGCTTTGTTTGGCCATCCTGTTCTTCATTCATTCATTCATTCATTCAATGCACTACAGCTCTTATTTTGTAGTCACATATTGGCATAAATAGAACCAAAAATAAATACATAAAAAATTGATAAATAGATAAATTAACATATCTGTTAATACTGATCCTTCTGAGCTTGGTGAACAAGACTCCAATTCAAACACGGTAGTTTCTGGCTTCCTTTGAGGCAACCTGAACTTATTCTTTAAACTCACATATTATTTATCACTGTTATGAGCGCCTTTATCGAAATCCATCACATCTACGTATAATGATGATATAAAAAATCCAGCCTTCAAAGCGGTGCCAAAGTATAATTTGCTGCAGTTCCTCTGTTCCATGATCTGTAATTCATCATGCACACATACTCGAGCACTTTGCCAGCAGCTTCTTTCACAGAGGCCTCGAAAGCCTGAAATGGCAGAACCTACAAATAAACCTCTACATTTACATTCGTTTGAATCAAGCCAAAAAAGCCTCTGCTGTGAGTCCTTTAAAAAAAAACATTAAAAAAACGTCGTCCTCTCAGCCAGAGCGAAAGGTGGCACTAACCTCTTCATGAAATCCCAGACATGGACACACACAACTGCAGTCAGCAGTGCAGGATCTTCATGAAAGCCTTGCGGAACTCCACGTTGAAGGTGGTGTAAATGATGGGGTTCACGGCGCTGTTCACGTAGCCCAGCCACGTGAAGGCATTGTACATTTCCAGAGGCACGTAGCAGCTTGTGCAGTGAGTCTTCAGGATGTGAGTGATGAAGAAGGGTAGCCAGCAGATAATGAAAACACCTGAAAGGAAGATACTAATGGTTAATGTTCCTGCTGTGAGGGTCAAAACTGCACTGCTGGTGTGTAGCCCATTAGGCAGGCACTTATGGCTGCAGTGCTTGATCTCTTATGAGATGTTTTATTCTAAATGCTGTTCAGTTGAAATCATAGGATGAAAGACGTTACAGTTAAATTCTGTCAAAAGTACAGATTATATACTTTAAATCATTAGTTAGTAATTAATAATTTGTTGCCATTTATTGTTTATCACCATATTAACATCTACGGTTGTTTACTGTTTATCGGCATATGGCCTACTGACACAGAATGTGGGGTATTTTAGGTTGTTTAGATTATTACTGTCTGTACCTGCAACAGTATAACAAAACCAAAGTAATAATTTGCTTTAATAAAAGTTCTGAGCGATTTTGTAGAAAATATCAATTTAATATTAAAATCAAATATCAATTTTGTGATTTTTCAGACTAATACTGAGACTACAATTTAATTGTAGAAAATAATTGCAATTTAAAGTTCACGTGTTTAGTTTTTCCCACAAGAAGACCAGCATATCCACTTTTATTCACATCCATGTAGTGTATCAGACTGCCCATAAGTTGTGGTTGTGATGTCACAACACATGGAGGTTTGGTTGCACTGGATTGGTTCAACTTATCCACAGCAAGTCTTAGGTCAAGTCTTAGGTTGTCACTTAAGACAACATTTGGCTGCAGTATTTGAAAATTGATTAAATTACGATTTCTATATAAAAACAATTTTGGTCACTGATATCATTACAAGAACATTTTCCTCCCTACTCACCAAGAACGATGGCTAACATCTGTGTGGCCTTCTTCTCTTTGTGTTGGGACATCTTCCTCTTGCTCATAGTCTTGGTGATGGTTGTGCGAGTTTTGCCATTGGGAAAGGCCTGCGTTTCAAAGGGTTTGGCTTCAGTCGGTGTCTGAGCATCCTTGGCGTGCCCATTTTTCTCATCGTTGTTGCCCTGCCACTCCTCATGAGAAGCATGGCTGGGGCTCTGGCTGACCAGAAGGTTTCCGGCTGAGGTGGCTGAAAGCTTCATCTTTTCTGGAGGGCTGGTGCTGGCCTTCACATTCATCTCTTCCCTGCCATCCTGCTGTACCATCTCCTTTATCAGCAGCTGCTGGTGAGCAGAGAGCACACTTACAGCCAATGGATCTAGAATTCAGCTACCAGTAGTCTCTACATTACTGCATATTCAGAATATGCAGACAGCCATCAATTCCCTTCCAGGATGATGTCTGCCGTAATAAATATTCATTTCGAATGAAGGTTCTGGGTAGCCGAAGAAGCCACCATTAGAGATAGCACAATCATGAATAAATATATAGCAGGAAAGTGTGCAGAAAGAAAAAAAGTTGGCTTACTGTTTTCTTGTTTTTGGCAGGCAAACTCCCATTGGTTTTAACGATAACTGTGCAGAGTTTCACGTCCTCCGGGTGAGTGCACTTTTGCTGTGGCAATGACAACAACAGCATGTGTTTAATATTAGGTGAAATATTTGCAGGAAGCCAGAGATTATTTGTCCTATTCCTAATGCCCTTTGGTAACGGCCAGCCCAAGTGCCTCCTCTGAACCAACAAATTTCCTCCAGAAGAGAATTCCTGTAGTACGTGTCTATAGTGAAAGTGACCAATGTGCATGCACACTAAGACATCCATGAAGTGAAATACACACAATACTGAATTCTATTGAAGGGGCAGTGAGCACATATGGAAGTTGAAGGCAGACCTAGCCATGGTGCCCAGGGAGCAGGTGGGGGTTAGGTGCTTTGATCAAGGACACTTCAGTCATGTCCTGCCAGGTGATCGAACCAGTAACCTTTTGATCACAAGACCATGTCCCTAAGGGGCCACAGCTGCCCACACCAGGTCATGGCTGCCCAGCACCAACACGGTTCAACAAATGCAGGACACTGGATGAGAGAACGAAATAAAGCACTACTTGCTTGGAAGTTAATTGGATGTAGTGTTAAAAAAAGAGTCTCAGACCTTTTTAAACCAACCAAATAAAAGGAAAGAAAAAAAGCAAGACACAAACTCATTGATCCAGAAAGGCAATTATAGTACAGATAAAAAATCAGTGAGTAAACTGCACAAAGGTTAGGTCAACCTGATCGTTAAATGTTGTCTTAAGCAATAAGGCAAACAGAATATGAAAAAAAACAAGTAAACTGTACACCTAAACTTCAATTAAGCGAACACATTGTCTCCACCTTGCTTTTATTGCTTCTCATCAACAATCCTATACTAGCCTTTAGGGAGCAAGCCAGCTGGATGAATGCATTACTCAAGAGAGCAGTGCTAATTTCCCCATATCCTGTAAAAACAACAGGAACCAGTACATGCCCTTAATTTCTGCTCTGAATGTAAACAGCACAATGATGCCGAGGAGGGAAATGATCTCTAATTGTTGATGTGGTGGCATTTCCATCCTTAATGGCTGCACTCTCGAAGCCGTCTGTTGGGTAATGCACATATTAAGTGTGTGCTAAGCCAAGGACGACATAAACAAATAGTGAACGCACAAGGGAGGTGTTAAAACAAGGGCCCGCAAACACAAGAACGGCCTCGAACTGTTACAGAAAACACGGCCCATCTATTCATTAAGCCCAATCAAGCCCTGTGTTCATCAAGGCCGAAGACCTTGAGCTGTTCTCAAGTGCCTCTACAGCTCTCAGTGCAACCTTTCAATACAGCCAAACTTTCATGTTTGCAATGAGCTGCATCAGTGCTAAGTCATCTCTACTACATGTCAAAAGAAAGCAATTGATTCTCATTAATTGTTTATTCCAAATTCAAGGGAAGGCTTTCTGCCTATATATAAACTTTTGGACAGATAGTGTATATATATATATACACCCCAATGCCACAACACAAGCACGTATTACTAGCAAATCAGCATGCAGTTTAAATGGTATGACTGAGACTGAAATTGACATTTGGCCTGTTCATGCGTGTCTGACACTCTGATGCTGACCCACTCAACCTCATAGCACGACTGACTGTCTCAACCAAAATAATGAGCACAGACATCACACTAATTAACTTTTAATGAGGCATCCATATTAATGAGGATGAAAATATTTGTGGTTCAGCATTTTCCAACTTTAACAACTACTTCTATGTGAAGCACATTTTATATATCAATCTCAATGACAAGAAATTCTTTATATATATATATATATATATATATATATATATATATATATATATATGTATATATATATAGTGTGGCGTGCTAGGGGGCGTCGCATTTCTGTGGGCGACGGTCTGCCGTTTTGCATATTCCCAGGGGTCTTTGTGGTGGTTTGGGAGGGTTAGTATAACTGTTCTGTGGGTTCATGTAGGGGTAAAGTTTTAGGTGTTCTGTGTTGTATAATTAAATGTGTGCATGTGTGAGTGCTTGTGTAAGTTTAGGATAGTCACCGTTGGTGTGGGCGTAGGTCAGATGTATAACTGTGTGAGTGAAAGCGTGAATGTTAGTCTGATTCTCTTTGCTGTGTTGTATTGCTGGAGATTGACCAATAAAAACTGGGTGATTAATTTATTGTGGACACTGACGCCAGCAATCTAGGCATTGGCACGGTCCTCCCCCAGCTGCAGGACGGCGAGGAGCGCGTGGTGGCGTACTACAGCCGGCGGCTTAGCAAGGCGGAGAGGAATTACTGCGTCACACGCCCGGGAGCTGTTGGCAGTGATGGTGGGCCTGCAGCACTTCAGGCCCTACCTCTACGGAGTGGCGTTTCAGTTGCGCACTGACCATGCCTCGCTAACGTGGTTGATGAACTTCAAGGAGCCCGAGGGTCAGGTTGCGTGCTGGATCACGGCACTCCAAGAGTTCCAATTCACCATCCAGCATCGCGTGGGACGACTGCATGGAAATGCTGACGCGCTCTCCTGTCGTCCCTGCGCGCTCAGCGATTGCAAACAATGTGCCCGAGTGGAGGAAAAAGAGGGACGGTCTGGGGCGTGCGCAGTGACAGCCCCCTCCCCTGAGCTCATCGACGCTGTGGGTCCTGAAGAATTCCGCCAGGCGCAGCAGGACGACGCTGAACTGGCGTGGGTCGCAGGTCATCTGGAGGAGGGCCACACACCTTCTTGAGACGAGGTGTCATCCCGTGGGCCGTCAGCCAAAGCCCTCAGAGCAAACTGGTCGAGTCTGCGGCGCCACCACGGCCTCCTCTACAAGGTGTGGGAAGATCCTTCAACATGCCGTTGCGCATGGCAGCTGCTGGTGCCAGTGAAGCTGCAGCAACGGACACTTCAATCTATCCACGGGGCACCCGGCGTGGGACATTTTGGGATAAACAAAACGCTCAGGAGGCTGAGGCAGCAGTTTTACTGGCCGGGCTGCCGTCAGGATGTGGAGCTGTTCGTCCACTGCTGCGATGCGTGCGCGGCTAAGAAGGGTCCGCAGCGGGTCTCCCATGCGCCCCTGCAGTCCGTGTGCTCCGGCGCACCTATGGAGCGGGTCGCCATTGACGTCCTGGGCCCTTTTCCTGTGACTGAGGTGGGCAATCGGTATGTGCTCGTGGCCATGGACTACTTTACTAAGTGGCCAGAAGCATTTGCAGTCCCTGACCAGGGGGCAGACACAACGGCGGCGAGGTTAGTGGAGGAGTTTTTCTGCCGGTTTGGCGTGCCGGAGGCGCTTCACAGCGACCAGGGGCGAAATTTTGTGTCGGCCATGATGGCGGTGGTGTGCGACCGGATGGGCGTTTGCAAAACACGCACGACGCCACTCCACCCTCAGAGTGACGGGCTGGTGGAGCGTTTTAACCGGACACTCACCACGCAATTGGCGATCGTCACGGCTGCTCATCAGCGAGATTGGGACCGTCACCTCCCCCTGGTCCTGTTGGCGTGCCGTTCGGCCGTGCAGGACTCCACTGGCTTCACGCCTGCCTTCCTCATGTTCGGGAGGGAGCTTAGGATGCCCACGGATCTCGTGTTTGGTCCTCCACCTAATGTGGAGGGCGAGGGAGGGACCGAGGCTGGCTACGCTAAAGAGTTGCGCGCGTCTCGTAGCAGTGCACCAAGTGGCCCGGAAACATCAGCAGCATGCCAGCGTGTGGCAGAAGAGAGCATACGACTGCCGCTGTCAAGGGGAAGCACTCGCCCAGGGCGACCGTGTGTGGCTTCACAATCCACGCAGGAGAAAGGGATGCTGTCCTAAACTACAGTCTGCGTTGGAAGGGCCCTACACGGTAATAAACCGCCTGGGCGAAGTGGTGTACAGAGTAGCGGCAGGTCGTAAGGTCGTGGTCTTACATCGCGACCGGCTGGCCCCTTACTGGCCAAGGGAAGCAGAACTTAGTGTGGAAACTGTCAGTAATGGCAACGTAGCCCCCCCCCACCTGTTCCATCAGTGACTGTTGGCAGACCGTTGCAGCTACGGCGCCCACCTAGACGCTACTGTGAGTAATGTTCTAACGTTAACCGGACGTTTAGCGCTTAACCCGGGGAATGTGTGGCGTGCTAGGGGGTGTCGCATTTCCGTGGGTGACGGTCTGCCGTTTTGCATATTCCCAGGGGTCTTTGGGGTGGTTTGGGAGGGTTAGTGTAACTGTTCTGTGGGTTCATGTAGGGGTAAAGTTTTAGGTGTTCTGTGTTGTATAATTAAATGTGTGCATGTGTGAGTGCTTGTGTAGTTTAGGATAGTCACCGTTGGTGTGGGCGTAGGTCAGATGTATAACTGTGTGAGTGAGAGCGTGAATGTTAGTTTGATTCTCTTTGCTGTGTTGTATTGCTGGAGATTGACCAATAAAAACACATGTTTACAAATGGCTTCTTGCAGAGTTATTCGCTAGCCGTCTGGATCGCCACAATATATATATATATATATATATATATATATATATATATATATACACACACACACACACACACACACACACACACACACACAATACATTTACTTATATACTGTATTTACTTCAAATTTACTAGTAAATTATCTTACTGAGACATTTACAAATCCACCCAAAAATTTTTTAAGATGTGTATAATGTGTATAATGTTTTCTTTTTTCTGTTTTTCTTCATCAGTCTGTAAAATGGTGAAATTGTCACTAGGGGGAGCTCTAACATTGTTCTACAGCAGCTACACTGATAATGCTGCTTGTAGAGTGGTGACACTGACACTAGGGGGAGCTCTAACTTTGTTCTACTGCAGCTACACTGATAAGGTTGCCTCTAGATGTGCCTGTAAATGTTTGTTTACTGGCCTCACAGGCTGATTTTTTAATGCTGATTATCTAAAAATGGATAAATGCAGCCCAATTAATTGATTGATCAGTTAATCATTGCTATCACTACTGTTATCTATGAAAATGAACAAAAGTTCAGACGTCCACTGGCTGTCACTACTGACTGTGTAGCTTATCTTTTGTCTATTTGAGACAACTTAATGCAGTTTGAAGCAAATTGTGTGACAATTCAGTTTCAGTGCTGCTTTAATGGAGGCTACAACTTTTACCAAATTCTTATTAGCAACACTACTTTCATAGTTTCAGGGCAAAGCTAAAAAGGTATATACCTGTCTTGTCTCTTCAACTACATTTTGAGCAACGGGAAAACTGTCTAAATGAGATTTTTGCCCAAGCCATCACTTTACTACTGAGTTCTGCTAAAATGTTCCAGACCAACTTTCCCTCATAAGAAGTGTCTAAAACCCAACATCTACCCGAATCCCCCCTGGTAACCGGTCTTGGCTTTAGCTACAGTTGCTGAAATAATTAATCTGAGCAGCTGCTCCCAGGTTTGCGAGCAGTGGACGTCCTCTTTCTGACAGGCTTCTGACAGCATGCGCTGTGTGCTTGACAGGCAGGTATTTCCTTATGAGTGGTGTGTTCACCTTGAGCTGAGGCTGGGACTCGGCATCGGCCTTCTGACAGCTGCGTTTGGTGTTGACCCGTTTCCGACGCTTGCGCAGCACCACGTAGATCTGCACGTAGACGAGGAGCGTAATGATAAAGGGCACGTAGAAGGACATGATTGAGGAGTAAACCACAAAGGCCGGGTTGGCAATTTCACACACTGCATCATCACGTGTCGCTGTGAAACAAAACAACAGTGTTTACATTAATCTCAGCTAAGTTTGTTGCAACTCATTTTCACCAGAGTCACTTATTAATGAATATCTGCCAATCCAAAACTCCTAAAACTCACTAACCAGTCTGAAACCTACGCAAGTAAAAAAAAGCAAACCTGTATTATTACAAAAACATAGTGAAGCTGTTTTATTTACAAACCAGGTATATTTATAATTAAAGCCTAATATTACATATAAACTATGTAACATTACAGATTATTATGTTACAGTGTCAAAGATCTGTAATGTTACATTCAGTATCAATCCATTTCTCCTACATTGTAAATGAATACTGAAGTCATCCAGACAATGAAGGAACACAAAGAATCATGTAGTAAACTTAAAAGTAATAAACAAACAAAAATATGTTTTAGATTTTAGATTCTTCAAAGTAGACACACAGCTGATGTCTCAAACACATTAAGAGGCAAGAAATGAGAGTCATGAACTCTTGACAAGACACAGCTGTTAACTGAAAGCCATTCCAGGTGACTACCTCATAAAGCTGACTGAGAAAATGCCAAGAAAGCTGCATCTAAGCAAGAGGTGCCTACTGTGAAGAATGTAAAATATAAACATATTCTGGTTTGTTTAACACTGTTTTGTTTACTAAATAATTACAGATGTATTTATTAATCGTCTGGATGACTTTAGTATTAAACTACAATACAGAACATTTTTAAATCATGAAAAAACACTGAATGTTCAGAAGATGTGTCCAGACTTCTGACTGGCACTGTTTGTGTTACATTGTCTGTAAAGATCTTTGACACTTGGAGGTAGCATTTAAAAATGGAAGACATTTATGCTCCATTTGGTCTGTTTTTGTAATCTTAATATAAGGAGATCTTGGTTCAGGTTTGTATGGGTGCATCAGTGAACAAATTAGACCATCAGGTGTTCTGAAATATGTTCAGAAAGCTGGTGAGAAAGAAAGACAGCTGTTTTTTGAATTACCTGTGTTGTTTAACCCAAAGAGCAAGGGGCAGGAGATGGCAAAGGAGAGAACCCAAACCACTGAGATCATTACAGTTACGCGTCGCTTTGAGCTGTAACGTGTGTTGTACAACATTGGCATGGCAACAGCTGTATACCTGTTGGAGCAAAGTAGTGTGGCAGCATTGTGTGTGTGTGTGTGTGTGTGTGTGTGTGTGAGTGTGTGTGTGTGAGAGAGAGAGAGAGAGAGAGAGAGAGAGAGAGAAAGAGAGAGAGAGACTGAGATATGAAGGCACACAAACAGAGACATACTGCACCAGATGCAACATAATGTTTGTCACCATTATCATTATGAACATCCTGATCATTATGATGATCATCATCATCAACAACACTATAATGGTCTTTAAAGGGTTTTGCCATATGTTTTCTCCATGTTATAGACAATAGCACTGAAACACAGTCTGAATACCTTCACACTGCAAGAAAATAAGTCAGCCCAGTGCATAGATACTGCACTATATACAGGGGTTAGATGCTGAAACTGAAACACCTGTAATTTTAGTGTGGGAGGTTTCATGGCTAAATTGGACCAGTCTGGTGGCCAATCTTCATTAATGTCACATTGCACCAGTAAGAGCAGAGTGTGAAGGTTCAGTTAGCAGGTAAGAGCACAGTTATATAGTATATTACAATGCACACAACATTATGGTGACATACCAGAGTTCAAAAGAGGACAAATTGTTGGTGCACGTCTTGCTGGCGCATCTGTGACCAAGACAGCAAGTCTTTATGTCTAAATATTATTGAGCCACTTTGGGGTGTTTTGGAGGAGCGAGTCAGGAAACGGTTTCCTCCACCAGCATCACGTAGTGACCTGACCACTATCCTGCAAGAAGAATGGCTTTAAATCCCTCTGACCTCTGTGCAGGACTTGTATGTCATTCCCAAGACGAGTTGACGCTGTATTGGCTGCAAAAGGAGGCCCTACACCTACTAATAAATTATTGTGGTCTAAAACCAGGTGTTTCATTTTCATTGTCCAACCCCTGTACATACATATGTATCATCTGCCTGGACACAAAAGTAGTCATTTAAGGTGGTAGTAACTGCAGGCTCCTGCAGATGGCGCTGCATGAGGATGATCAGGCTATACCTGTGGTATGTGTGAGGGGATTCATACATTGAGAAGAGGTGGTACAGTGCAGTGAACTTCATTTGATGTGTGGAAAATGGGTTGCAAAGCAGTGATTGTATTTAAGTGGCAAAGGTCATAGTGTGAAGGAAGTAGCTGAATTTGCAGGTGTACAGTCATACAGGTCTACCAGCAGTGGTAAAAATCACAGTCTACAGGACATTCTCCACAGAACTGTGGCATGAAACATGAACAGGGACTGTGGCTGGGTTTCATAGCTTCTGAATGAAAAATGTTTCTTGAAGTTGCTAATAGAAGTCAACGTAGGTCCTTCATAACCAATTTCTGAAAAAACATCTTCCACAGAGAACTGCAGACCATCAACACACAGAGCAGAGTGAAGCAAGAGACCTTTAGTCACTTCTTCATGCTAGGCATGGTGTTCGTTTTAGACTTCAGATGTTGAAATGTGGTTCAAGCTGAAGGCTCTATGATGTTCTGAGGTGCTTTATTTATTCGTATGCGTTCTTCAGTTGAGGTGACAGTAAAATTTAATCACAGTGCCTACTTTGAGCTGCTGGACAACCAGGTTTTGCCTTTTGCACATCATCTTAGTGAGTGATAAACCTTCCTGACCCTATATTCCAATTCTCACATTCACAGGCCTGCAAATGTGACTGGTATGATGAACATTCAGGTCTGAAAAAATCCACAGATGTGAGTTGGGTGAACTCAAATTTGAATTAAATTGGATGAAATCAAAAAGGGAGTGCAATAAGTTTCCTTAACATTTTAAGTTCGGCTGACTTCATATTTTTTACAGTGTTCAGTGTACTCAGATGTAATAAATCCTTTTCAAACACACCTCAAATCTCTTAGACTAGTTACGAAGTCTTTAAACTACAAGATGACACTTTTATATACTCAGCAAACAGACCGTCTCTCTGTTTCTGGCAAACAAAATTCCATCGATTCACAATATGCACGTCACTTAGTCAGGCCATTTGTCAGCTCCCTCTGGATGGTGGCAACTTGATGGGAGACCTACCTGTCAATACTAATAGCACATAGATTAAGGATGCTGGCTGTGCACATCATGACATCCAGAGTGACAAAGATGTCACAGTGGATTTTACTGAACCGCCACTCTCCAACAACCTGCAACACACACAAATGAGTACAAAATGAATACAGAAAACAATACAGAGAAGAACTTTAGAACTTCAGACGTAATTATCAGTTATATAAAACAGAAACACAAATAGTACAAATGTTATGAAAAATGGATGTAAACTTTAATCATATTTTTGCAATGCTGAGACATTTACTAGCTCATTTTTGTTTATCATTTAATTCTAAAAAGTATATTTTATATTCAGCACATGTAAAGTGACATATTTCAAGCCTTTTTCAGTTTAATTGTTGATATCATTGGAAATTAATCAAACTGCAAATTAAATATTATGATAATGTGAGATTCTGGATTTCTAATTTTTATGAGCTATAAGCCAAACTGATCAACAATAAAACAAATAAGTTTTGAAATATGTCTGTTATATGTAACTTATATAACTTTTTTTATTTAATTATGAGCAATAATAACTAAAACCTTTTTGGATGCTGTAGCATTACCTTGACTATGCATTCTGACTTGAAAGTCATAGAGTAAATAGCACTGCTACAGTTTCATAGAGCGAGGGCCCTTTTCCTAAAATATCACTCCAAGAACAATTTTTTCACATTTATTTTTAGTCCTATGTGTTTGCAGAGTATTACCCCTGCAGGCTGCAGGCCACCTATTTAAAACCGACACAGCTGACGAATATCTAGATGAAAATTTTTTATATATATAAATAACTAGGTATGAGTGAGTACACCTGTACCTGTATCTGTTCAACCATCTAAATTATCTGTATTGGGCGTGGTTTAACCGGAAGTGGGTGGGGCTTAAATCTGTACATTATTTTAAGTCTGAAATTGATATGGATTGATCAGAAGTTGCTATATGTATTGTTTATTTGAAAACTATTTACAGAACAGCCTCAAAATTTAGATTCAAATTTTGTTTGTTTGAAGTTCGCCAATGATCATCTGGATGATCCAGAAGAGGCATGGGAGAAAGTCCTGTGGTCAGATGAGACCAAAATAGAGATTTTTGGTATCAACTCCACTCAACGTGTTTGGAGGAAGAAGAAGGATGAGTACAACCCCAAGAACACTTATGATGCTTTTGGTTGGAAGCATCATACTTTGGGGATGCTTTTCTTTAAAGGGAACAGGATGACTGCACCATAATGAAGGGAGGATGGATGGGGTCATGTATTGTGAGATTTTGGCCAACAATTTCCTTCCCTCAGTTACAGCATTGAAGATGGGTCGTGGCTGGTCTTCCAACATGACAATGACCCAAAACACACAGCCAGGATAACTAAGCAGTGGCTCTGTAAGAAACATATCAAGGTCCTGTAGTGGCCTAGCCAGTCTTCAGACCTTAACCCAAAAGAAAATCTTTGTAGGGAGCTGTAACTCAGTGTTGGCCAGCGACAGCCCTGAAACCTGAAAGATCAGGAGAAGATCTGTATGGAGGTGTTGGTCAAAATCCCTGCTGAAATGCAAAATTCGTCAAGATCTACAGGAAACATCTGACCTCTGTAATTGCAAACAAAGGTTTCTGCACCACATATTAAGTTATGTTTTTCTATTGTATCTAATACCTATTTCACAAAATAAAATGAAAATGAATAATTTAATAATCATACAATGTGATTTTCTGGATTTATTTTAGATTCTGTCTCTCACAGTTGAAATGTACCTACGATAAAACATACAGACCTCTCTATTCTTTGTAGGTGGGAAAACTTGAAAAATCGGCAGTGTATCAAATACTTATTTTCCCCACTATATAAACATATTTGGTGTGCTGATTCACATCAACACAATCTGAGGGACCTCAGTGTTCTGCTTTTTACTGGCACAAGTGCTTCCGGATACCTTCCGTCAACTAATACAATCCATGCCACAATGTCTCACTAACATCAGATATTTATATATATATATATATATATGTACCTTAAAGTCACTGTTATCTAAGGCAGCTGTCTGACAGATAATCCAAAACCAACCACTCCTGTACACTCTTATACACTTCAAACTATCCTTTACTTCATGTCATATGAACCTCTCATGATGGGTCTATGTGTCACAGTCCTACAGGAATAACTCCAGTAAAGCAACTCTCTCAAAACTGACAGCAACCTCTCCAACCTCTGACTTTGTCACAGCACACCAAACACTATATTTGGTCCTTAAACCTTAGGAATAATAATTTATAGTATAATAGTATTTTAAAAATACCACAGACTATTATAGCAACAGCCAGATAGAACTTTCGCAACTCAATGAATCACTGCAGTGCAGAAATGTATTCTTTTTAGGCTGTCATAATTATATTTCTAATTATAAAACAGTTGTTTCATGTTATATACCAAATATATATTACACGTATAGAATATTATTATCACCCAAACCCCCATGAACTTGGCCTGGACGAGGATGACAGGGTTTGCTGCATGTATAAATAAGTGATCCCACCAGTCAGTTGTAGCAGAGTGTAAAACCATCATCATGGACAAAGAATGTGATGTGACTGAGGTTCAAAAGTGCATGATAGTACTGTACCAGGTGAAGCATGGTGGTGGCAGCATCTCAGAAACCACTAATTTTGTGGGTTGTTCTATAGCCACTCTAGTGAAATTGTACTGAGAATGGACCTCTTGTACATTGAGTTCCTCCAAACAGCATAACAGTCTTTCTCATGTGTAAATAATACCAGAAGGAAATGACAACTCAAGTGATGAGCCACAGTGGACCAGTTAACCTCTATAAAGAACACAGGAGCAATGTGGAAAGTGTCAGGGATCATAACTGAGTGAACACTCTGAGCCAAGAGTGGTTAGAAAAGTGACATATGTACATTGTTCTCTTGAAATGTGTTAAAAATCAGTCAAATCTGACCATCCAAAGGGTGTCCAAATTACAGACTGTAAATAAGACCTGAATAGTACGCATTTGTTTACTCCCACAGTGATGGTTTGAAGACAAAAAAATGGCCAAAATGGACACAACCATATTGTTTGCAATTGCGTATTAAATGCAAATTGCAACCAGAGCATGTGCAGTAGAGACGGAAGGCAAGGCAGTGCTACCACTCAAACTCCACCTCCTCTGTTGTAGCACCTTTTCTCTTCAAAAACATCAAAGTGATTAAATCTTAAATCCCATCAAAGTGATTAAAAGTGTCCATGACAGTCTGAATGAGCTGTCAATCAACTCAACCAATCTGTCAATCACTTCATCACCACACCCTTTTAAATATCCCTAAATAACTTCTATAAAATGCATTAATTGTAAAGAAAAACACTGGGGATTAATGAGCACAGGCACAAATGGTAGAATTAACACAACACAGCTGACAAAACAAATCACAGAATGAGGAAAATAATTTAAAAAAAGTTTGTAGCTCCCGTTCAATACAACGGTTGTGTGCGGGGTTTAAAATGCATTGCAACCAGCCACTAGAGGTCTTGGTCTCACTTTTCTATTCCTGTCACTGTGTACAGTTCTTATATACAGTCTATGGTCCAAACAAAAAAAATTCTAATTGTGTGTAACCTCCATGATGAAGAACCTTTGGTAGAGCTCTTTAAAACTAATGTTTAAACAGTTACAGTAAAAAACACAAAAAAATTATATTGTTACCAGCTAGGAAGGTTACAAATTTATATTGTATTATATAGAAGCTTCTAATCTTTCTTAAGATTTGACTGATCATCTCTAAGATCTATCACAAGCCTCTTGTTCTGCATTATCTTCTAAGTTTAGAAGTTACATTCACTTTCACAGGCATCCAAAGGACATAGAAATCAGCTTCACATCATTTGCAACATTTACTACATATAGTGATTGTAGTTTATACATGTTTTCTTAGCCAAATATCGGAGGAAACATCATGCAGCCAGTGCTTAACAACTTTTCCTACACTGTCTAAAAGTTTTCCAGTAAAAGCCTTTCTCTTTAAGAGCCCTACAGACCACAGGCACCCCCTGGTGGATCAATCAACATCTCCAGCAGGAAACCTGGCTCTTGTCCTGACATCTCACATCCAAGAGAAAAGTCCAACCATGACCTGAACTGGCACTGGGTGGCAGAATAGGATGGCGACTAGAGTGATATGAAGTTTTTAGACACATGATGCAATGTGCTGTAACCCTAAATGTGCCTCGTGCCAAATGGTGGATGAAAAATCAACAGTGTAGGGTGTTTAAGGAGACCTCCTCAGTTTGGCCCTTCTTGTTTTTCTCTACACAACTCAGTTTAAAGTTTGTAAACAACTTTTAAATCAGAACCAATTCCATCTTGTCTCCTCACTCTCAAATTGCCAAATCAATGTGAGAAGAAGACTAGTACCCATCTATTATTTAAAGAGGAAAAAAAATGACTCGATGAAGCTTCCTTTGCCAAGTCAGTATTGCCTGGCATTTTGCCTGTGACCTCCAAATCCACCAAGGATAATAAACTTCTAGGGCTCTACAGCAGAGACTCAATGTTGTAGATCTTCCAATGACTACAAATGATATAAATACTGACTACTGTGCTCTGTGTCTAAAAGAGTGGCTCCTAATCCTGGTCCTGAGAGCACAATGCTCTGCACATTTTGGTGTTAGCCCTTCTTTAAAGCTCCAGTCACATTTGATCTTCACAACCCATTACGAATGAGGTATTACTGAGGAAGAACTAAGGTCCTAAGAGATGGCTCTTCAAGGATTCTTTACTGAAGAAAATGGTTATACATTGCACCATGAATGCTCAGTGAATCCTTCTCATGACTAAAGCGTTCTTTCATTGGTCAAACTGTTATTCAGTTGATGAATGTGCTGCAGATGGTTCCATATACACTCCTAAAATGATGGATCTTCAGGGGTTCTGTATTAAAGAAAATAGTTAATTTTAGAACCATGAACACTCAACAAACCCTTTGCATGACTACAGGGTTCTGTCCTTGGTGAAAGTGTTCTTCAGATTGGAAAATAATGTACAGTATTTGGTTCTATATAGAAGCATTTTGATAATTGTTCAATATAGCACCAAAAAGGTTCCTCTATTATTATAAGCTTGAAATCATAACAATAACAGAACCCTTATTGGTGTTATAGAGGACCTCTTTAAAAGCTTCTGTTTAGAACAATCTACAGCATATTCGTCATCAGTATAAAGAACGCTTTGTGTTCTTTGAGTGTTCATGTTCTAGATATAGAAATTTTTACTAAAGAAACATTGGAAAACTAGCTTTGTAAGTTTCTAGAAGATTTCTGAAAAAGGTTCTAGATAGCATTTAAAAGGTTCTGCTATTGTTACATGTCAAGCTTGTAATAATAGAAACATCTTTTTAGTGCTATTTTCAAAAGTCTTCTATATAAAACCATCTATACTCTTAAAAAGTATAGTTCTTAAAGGGTTTTTTAGTAAGGAAAATGGTTATACATAGAACCAAAAGCCATTTGCATAGTTAAAGGGTTTTTATACTGATGAAATATGCATTGTATTTGGTTCTACAGAGACGATATTTAAAAATAATTATATATAACACTAAAAAGGTTCCTCTATTATTACAAATTTGACATTGTAACAATAGCAGAAAAATTTTGGGGCTATATACAACCTTTCTCAAAAAGGTTTCTATAAAAAACCATCTACAACACATTCTTCACCAATCTGAAGAAGTATTTCACCATGCAAAGAACCCATTAGTTATGGAATGGGTTCTTTGAGTGTTCATGGTTCTATTTACTATTTTGTTCAGTGTGACTTATTAATATTGTGATAAAAACAAGGAACTTTCATCTAATGAGCTCAAAAGATTAAGCAAATTTGGGAACATTCAGTATTCAGGGAACATTTCCTCAACTGAAATGGAATGTTAGGGGAATCCATGAGTGGTAATTAATTAGTTGAATCAATTGTGCTAGATTAAGGGAAGACAAAAATGTGCTGCAAGGTTTCAAAATTTGTCAGAACTCACCAGGACTTAAATATTTAACCTGAGTTCAGTCCACTCTGGTTGAAATTTCATACTCTAGCTTCATTACAGTCAACCTCCTCAAGGCTGTGTCCACTCTAAAGGCTGAAAATAACTGCTAATGATTTTGGGCCAAAAAATCAGCCAGGTTAATTTATGGCAGTAAATACAGTCAGTTAGGCAATTATGTGCATACTGTGGGCCAAAACTTGCCCAAATGTAGCAGACACATTTAAGATCTGTAATGGCTTTTTAACTCTGGGCCACATTTGGCCCAAATACAACTTAACATGTGAAATGTTTGAATTCCATTTTTAGTTTAGGCCACAACCGGCCCAACTGTAGCCAGCCAACTCCATTGTTTCTGAGTTATTTTTTAATTCAGGTTAAACTAAAGTTGACACCCAGATTTATACAAAGTCACCTTATTCCATGGCCCGATGACGTTAGTTAGTGTGTGCCAAAACAAGGTCATCAGTCATTTGCTATTAGGGGTTCTCCAATTAAAATGTGAAAGGGAAAGAATCAGTAAAATTGCCACTTAAACCTGCTGCTATTTAAGTTTATATTTAAATGTAAGTTTATCAATTATGCCTCCATCTTTCTATTGAGTGGTGATATTGACACTATGGGGACCTTTAACACTGTTATACAGCAACCACACTGATAAGGCTGCCTCAAGATGTGCCTGTAAATGTTCCGTTTTTTGTTTACTGACCTTGTGAACGCAGGCTGATCATTTAAAAATAATTGTCAGATGCTAATTACCTGGAAGTGTCACAATTAATTGGTCTATCAATAACACAGACAGCTGTCTCTGATAGTTCTGTCCTAGAACCTAAAACAGCTGCTCGGTTACATTGAGATCCTGAACCTCGCTCAGGTGCTCACTTACTTGACAGGAAGCATGACTAATGCTCACATACAGGACGTGGAGCATCATTATGCGTCTCTGCTGTCATTTCAGATCTTCTGTTTGTAACTCTGCCATTAATTAAATCGCCTTCCTCATCTTAACAACGCTGCTCGCTAATAGGGATGCAATTAATGTCCTGTTAATACAATCAGTGCTTATCTGTGTCTATATCCAGAATGCTCAGACAAAGAACGTTTAATCAGATGGTCAGAGAGGGAATGGAAGCCTCTTAAGAAAGTGGTTCTAGACTACAACTATGTTAGTATAACATAGAGTTTGTATTGTTTTAATGTAGTTACTGGATATTACTCCTTAGGGTATAAAAGTCAAAGCAATTAAAGTCCTTAGCGACTACTATGGTGGTGCCCTGCTCAATGAAATGTAGCCAAATGGATATACCAGCATGAGTCATGTCTTCTCATTTGCACCAGTAATGTGTCCACTCATCAGCTCCAAGTGTTTTTTTTTTAAATCAAGGCTGCAACATTAGTTTGGCAAAGACATCTTTATAAAAAGTAATGACTGCATCTCATTATGAAACAGCAAACACTATACCATAATGGGACAACATATGAAATAGCAACTTATTTTTGCATGGACTACAGCATAGTGTCATCATTCTCAACACCCACAGCCCCAAAAACAGGGGCTCAGGCAAGCAGAAAAACAACATGTCAGCACTGCTTCAAGAAACGACTGTGCTAGTTACCGGCTCCTGCCTAAAAAATGTCACCAAAAAGTTTGCATTATAAATGGCTGTCTTGGCTGTCTTTGTGTATAATTAAAACACGGCTTACGCTGGAGGACTGACTCAGCAACAAAGTCACCAGCAAGACAAGCGGCATGTCTTATCAGAAGGAATGGTCTGTCACACTGAATTCTGGATGTATGACAGTGGAATAAATAGCTGAATATATGTCCCCTCATATTGTTCAGCGGCTTCAGTCTCTTTTTTCTGCTCAATGACTAAAACAGAAGAAAAGAAGAATGTGTTGTCAAGCATCAGGTTACCAATTTACATTCAGTGACTTTGCCTGAATATGGTCTATGTCCATGTTTTTAACATTATAGTCTTGTTTTACATAAATATCTTGCCAGTTGATATCCAGAGAAATAGCCAGGTGCAAAAAGTACTGACACTTTACAAAACTCAAATTTGGCAGTTGATTCGATACTCTAGCTTTCAGCATTTTCACTACTTTCTAATACAGATATACTGCACCACCTTAGCACAACTGAAGAGTTCTGTATAGATTACATTTAAATATGAGCCCACGTTAATTAAAATGCCCTCCCCTGTGCCTGGTGAAGAGGTAACCAACCACGCAACCGTGATCAGGATTAAGTGCAAGATAATGGATGGAAGTTAATTAATATGTAAAAAAAAAACACTAGGACTGATCCACGCATACCAGCCCAACACACACTAACACGCCACCACCACATCAGTTTCACTGCATTGATGAATGATCCACCACCCAAATTATAGCTTCTCTCTGGGGACTTGATCATTGAAGAACAGGTGAAAGGAAGCAAAGTACACAGAGAAACTGTTCTGTTCTGTAATTGTAGAACTACAAAGTGCACTTGTATCGTCAGTGGAGTTACAGTATAATAGACAATGAGTGTAGATACAAGGGGTGGTTTTAATGAAGTGGTTGGTCAGGGTAGATAATCACAAAAATGTCACCAGCACTACTACTGCTTACTAGTCAGATCTGAACTATGACAAAAAAAAATGCAGCAATAGAACAATGTATACAGCATATGGTTTGTACCACGATTATATGATTAAGTTCTTAAAATTTGATAATAAATATTACTAGAGCATCTCAGAAAAAGTTGATTTGTGTTCATACTTTAATTTAAAAAGGCAAACAGTCATAAGCTCCCTAGACAAAAAAAATGAGTCACCTTGCATGTTTAAGAGTGTTAAGGCTTCTGCAGATGTCATTGAATGAATGAATGAATGAATGTTACACTTCTATAGCGTCTTTCTCAAACCCAAGGACGCTTTACAATCAACACACTGCATTAACACACTCGGAAGTTAACCACACACACCAGAGAGAAGCAGCAGCCAATTACACACAGTGTAATCTCAACCGG
>BRDA01014237.1:22007-32540 GCA_036984385.1 Crenuchus spilurus
AGTATTATTTTTTCGCATCTGTACTTTCCCACTATTGTAAGTCACTTTGGATAAAAGCGTCCGCTAAATGCAATGTAATGTAATGTAATGTAATGCATGGTGACCCATTTTCAACACATTCACTGCACTGTACCATCTCCTCTCAATGTATGAAACCCATCACATACCTCACAGGTATTTATAGCCTGATCATCCTCATGTAGTGCCATCTGTAGGAGCCTGAAGATACCAACATCTTAAACACACAAGTGACTCATTTTTTGTCCAGGAGCTAATATTTTATATTCATTACACATAAAGTGACACATTTCAAGCCTTTTTTCATTTTACTGTTGATCAGTTTGGCTTATAACTCATAAAAATCTACAATCTCAATTTATTAGAATATTTTCATTTGGAGTTTGGAGAAAATCCAGAAAATTATTTTGTATAAAATATATACATTTATTTGCCTTTTGCAGAGAGTAATACATATTTGATCCCTCTAGCAAACAAGACCTAATATTTGGTGACAAAACCCTTGTTGGCAAGTACAGCAGTCAGACATTTTTTTGTTGATGATGAGGTTTACGCACATGTCAGGAGGAATTTTGGTCCACTCCTCTTTGCAGATCATCTCTAAATCATTAAGATTTTGAGGCTGTCACTTGGCAACTCAGACCTTCAGCTCCCTCTATAAGTTTTCTATGGGATTAAGGTCTGGAGACTGGCTAGGCCACTTCATGACCTTAATGTGCTTCTTTTTGAGCCACTCCTTTGTTGCCTTGGCTGTATGTTTTGGGTCATTGTCATGCTGGAAGACCCAGCCACGACCCATTTTTAATGCTGTGGTCACTCAGTATTTTATGGTACATGGTATGGTATCCATTCTCCCATTGATGCAGTGAAGTAGTCTTGTGCCCTTAGCAGAGAAACACCCCCAAAACATAATGTTTCCACCTCCATGCTTGACAGTGGGGGTGATTTTCTTTGGGTCATAGTCAACATTTATCTTTCTTCAAACAATGCAAGTTGAGTTAATGCCAAAGAGCTCAATTTTTGTCTCATCTGACAACAGCACCTTCTCCCAATCTCTCTCAGGTTCATCCAGATGATCATTGGCAAACTTCAGATGGACCTGCACATGTGCCTTCTTGAGCAGGGGGACCTTGCGTGCACTGCAGGATTTTAATCCATTACAGCGTAATGTGTTACCAATGGTTTTCTTGGTGACTGTGGTCCCAGCTGCCTTAAGATCATTAACAAGTTCCCCCCTATGATTTTGTCCCTGACAACCTTAGAAAGCTCTTTGGTCTTGCCCATGTTGGAGAGGTTAGAGTCTGATCGATTAATTGAGTCTGTGGACAGGTGTCTATTATACAGGTGACAATTCAAGACAGCTGTCTTTAATGCAGGTAACACATTGATTAGGAGCATCTAACTAGTCTGTAGGAGCCAGAACTCTTAATGTTTGGTAGGGGATAAAAAATGTATTTCTCTCTGCAAAAAGCAAATACATTTATATATTTTCTTTATTTAATGTCATTTTCTGGATTTTTGTTTTGATATCCTATCTCTCACTGTTAAAATAAACCTACCCTTAAAATTATAGACTGTTCATATCTTTGTCAGTGGGCAAACTTACATAATCAGCAAGGGATCAAATAATTATTTCCTCCGCTGTATGACAAGCAAAATATCCTAATACTGGGAAGTGCACTAGTACACCATGGTATCACTCCAAGTATCATCCCATGCTCAGTGTTGTTGTGTTAGTCAAGTGTGTGAGCCATCAAAGCATGTTTGCCAGCTGAAGTGGCCTGAGGTGACCAGAACCATTATCCAGCATTGTCGCATGACATGGCAGCGACCCTCATCGGGTGTGCCACAGGGGTGTAGACACTCATTCATCTATTTTCCTTTCAACTGCACCCCGCCTCTATCTTTTACACTTGACCTACACTGCATGGAAAGTCAATTGTGTCTAGCCACAGGATTTCTCCAAAGAAAAAAAAAGGGAAATGTCAGAAGAAAGGCTTCTCTTTGATTTTAAAGCATGATATGGAAGCTCATGCAAGTTTCATGGAGCAGATGCACGGGTACACATTTGGGCTTTCAGGGCGCCGAGGAGCTTGGAAAAAAAAAACAGATGATGTGAGCATTCAGTGGAGAGAACTTTCAGAAGTCCATCTTGTATGAGGTTCATCTAAATGTGTTAGGACATCTCTTCCATTTTTAAAGATGGAAGACTGTAGGCAATTACACCACACTCGTCGAATTTGGCTTTTAGCTCCTGTTTATCCTTGAAAGTGTTCACAAAAATGCTTCTATTCAACTGTTTTCATGAGATTTCAGAGCTCCTTTCACTCTCCATTGCAGTCAGTGCATTCACCAGCCTGTTATTGTCATGCTGTTCTCCATTATGCAATCAAATTTAATCTTCTTTTACATATCTGCCACTTCCTTAAACGTCCTTTCTTAATCCCAATGATGCATGTGTTTGTACAAAAGTACTGGGACATCTTCTCATTCATTGGTTATCCCAATATCAAATATATTAAAGGAATAGTATCCTGCTATTGCTGGAGTATCTGTCTCTACTGTCCAGAGAAGGCGTTCCACTGCTGTGAGGTTTTGATAGCATTCAGTGTTAGTGAGGTCAGGATGTTGTCCCACCTCCATCATCAGCTTCCACCTCTATGTAAAGCGTTCTTGGGTTTCTTGAAAGGCGCTATATAAATGGAAATTATTATTATATTATTATTATTATTATCAGCTCATCCCAAAGATATTGGATGGAGCACCTATAGTCCACACCTGGCATTAGACATAGTGCCAATAGGTTCATGTTTAGTCCTATTCTATTGCCAGTACTTCTCTACAGGGATTAGACAAGCTGTGTGTGTATATCTGTGTCACTTAAAGTAGTTGAACGCCTTCATTAGAAGGGGTGTCCACAGACTTTTGGACATATGGATGGCCGCCATGGATAGTAAATTGTCATACCCCCACCTCTGCCCTTTCCCAGCCCCACTTTGTGCTTGTTTGTTTACGTCTCCCCATGTGTTGTCTCTGTCCATGTGTGCTGTTTGTTTACATCCACATCACGTCTCATGTCAATATCCTCGTCACATTGTCCTGTCTGGTTAATATTCAGCACATGTCTTGTTTGATCCCACAGCCCTGCTTTTTCATTCCCCTTCTGATTAAGTGTGTTATTTAAGCTTCCTTATGTGTCTGAGTTGTCAGTCATTCATATGTTTGTAAAGCTTCTTGAATGTGTGTTTAGGTATACTGCATTAGGTTGTCTCCACATTTATGTTTTATTTGTAAGCCTCAGTTTTATGAACAAAGCTACATTTGGATCCACCTCTGCATCCTGACTCCTCCACACACTCCACGCTTATTACATATATCTAGATATAAATGAGCCTGGGTAAGGAAGTCTGATCTGAACAAGCAGCCTCAAGAACAGCTCCACGTGTGCCAGCATAGCACTACCTGCTGATTTCACTTTCAGTGACCCAAGAACACCATCAAAAATGTATCATGACACAGGAAAGAGAAATGAACAAAAAACAAATGACATTGACGCTCTCTGTAACACTGAGTGTATTTACATTCACTTCTTAATCTGATAACTGCAGAAAATCTGATTTTGTCAGTAATTAGATCAGCTTGTTTACATGCAGTCAGATAATGGGAAACTCCAGGTGTAGGAGAGTCAGACAGTAATCAGATTTAAAACCAGCCAATAAACTCACAGAATAAAATGTACAAGTCATGTAAAACTCAAACTTTAAAAAAACAAACCAACATCAGGCTACTTTATCTGAAAACGAGCAAACACCATCAGCATCACAAAACTGATGCTGTCCCGTATGGAGTGGAATTAGTGCCAACCTGATCAATGAAAAGCAAAACCACTCTGATATTGCTCCCACATTGCTTAACATCTTTACTGAAAAACAATACATGAAATGTACTGTATGTCACACATTCACGTAATCAGCTCAGCTGTTTTGTGTGCTGTAAACGAGTCAAAACAAATTTAAATCACATGATTGTATTTCATAAAGCAGCAGTGCTACATTGGTGCCACAATGAAATGTAATCATTGTCCAATCAGAATCCTCTCCTGAATTGTGGACATCATGCATGTGGTTGCACAGACATAATCAATCACCGATTACTAAACAAGTAAAGCTCATCTGGCAGCTATTCTATCAAATAAATCCACTGGAGAAATGTCAAAAAAGACTGATTGCAGATGGCAGATTTGTTCAATCTTAATGGCCTAGAAGAAAGCTCAAGAAAGCTGGTAGAAGGCTCATTGTCTATGTCAGCATTAGAGAGGTCAGGATGTTGGATGATTACCATCCCACCTCATCTCCAACAATACAACTCATCCCAAAAGTACTAGATGGGGGAGAAAATACAGATGGCTCTATACCTCTCTAGCTCATGCCTGGCATTAGGCATGGAGCTTCTCCAGAGAGTCTTATTCTATTGGTGGTACTTCCCTCTTGGGTCTATACAAGCTGTGTTCATGCATTTGTAATCTATATCAACAAGTGCACCTTAAAATTGCTAATTTAATTTATTAGAAGGGTGTCCACAAACCTTTGGACATATGGTGTATAATGAAGCTGGTTATTCTTTAAATGAACTTGAATAACAATCAACTTCAGAAATCAGATGCATATATACATGTGTTATAGATCTAAACCAGCCAGGTCACTAGCACGTTTTCATCATGTCTTGTGTCTTTAAAACCAAAAAATACTTGCTCTGGCCGTGGTTATTGCCTAAGGACCAGAACTTGTTAAACTTCTGTGGTCTTTTCAAAGAGGTCAGAGTGCTCTGCAACTCTTAAATGCCCTTTGCAGTTCAGGTTTGTTGTGTATAGGCTGTTTGGGAACCTTTGTGGATAGTTTTGCAGGCTAAAGCACTGCATGTTTCAAGGACAAAGGACAGAACTGCCTACCCTGGAGCTGGCAGACAAAGCCAGTACAACAATTACTTTAGGCAGGATGCATTAGCAGTAGAGCTGCAATATAGGAGCGTACTGAAGCCTTCGGATTGAGTTTCACAATATATACCAAGCAGTGAAATACCAGCATCAGTGCACATAAACTGAGGAGAAATATTGAGAGTCTTGCAATCTGCAGGATAACTCAAGCACTTACGAACCACAAATGTTTTCAAACTTCACTCAAATTTGCTAAAATAATAACACCCTTGCTTACTAAAGACAGGAATCAGTGTGAAGTCTCTCATCCAAGACTGAACGTCTTCTCAGTTTTGATTCAACTATTTTTTTTCTTTTCTAGACCAGAAGTATGTTGTGTCTCCTTTATGTCTCATTCTGTTTCTCTTAAGGAATGCCTGATTGAAGGGCTAAGAAAAGAAGACAAAGATTGGCAATTGACCAAAAATTTACCAGAAATTATTGAGACAGTGTCAATATGTTGATTGGCCACAATACAAATACAAAAGTTCCAGAAAATGAATCCAGTGCAATGAATTCACACCTATTAAATTAAATTAAAGTATAACAAGTGATACCTTGGTTATCATTTGTCCTGGTTATCATACAATTCAGCTTTCATCATCCTTTCTGGGGAAATTTTGTCCCAGTTATTGTTCATCCGCCCGGTTTTTGTCAGCGTGCCCACGTGACTCGCCATTAATTACACGAAAACAAAGCATCCACCCACTTATTCATCACTCACCCACAAATTCATTGTTAATTCTGGCTTTGTTTCTCATTGTTTCTCCTGGATAATGCTCAAAACTGACTAAAACACATCACACTAAAGCAACGGCGCACAGCACTACTGCCTGAGAACAGGTGTACAAAACAAAGACTGCTGGCTGGACCACACCGGCACCCTCTAAAACAGAGTGTAAACCTGTAAGAGTGATGTTAAATGTTCATTTATCCATTTCATTAGTCTTTTGTATTTATTTCTCATTGTGTTCTTTATGTAAAACTACAGTTATTATATATAACATTTATTTTTGTTCATATTTTGGAATGTCTGGAACAGATTAATTGGATTTACATTATTTCTTATGTGAAATGTTGCTTTAGTTATCATTTGTTTTGGTTATCAGCAGACACGTTTGAACAGATTAATGATGAAAAGTGAGGTTCTACTTTATTTCAAAACAAAATCATGTTTCTGCTTGAGAATAATCAAGAATGGTTGTTTTTAACTTTATTTTACCTAGCAAAATATCTGGTTTCCACTGCATTTCCATGGACCTCTTTGGATCCTTGGGTTGTGTTCAGACTTCATGCAAATTGGATTTGTTTCTGAAATCAGATCTGTTGAGACAACTGTCTGCACTGTATTTGAAAGTAATCAAATCTCATTTCCCTGTCCAGACATCACAAACCTATGCGCTTGGGTTGCTTTGGTATTGACACAGATATCAGTAAATACATAGCCATGCTGGTGATATCGTGATATCTTGCATAATTTGAAAGCAGGAGAGATGCAGGTGCATCATCTCACCATCCAAATGGTTGACCTGTCAAATCGGAGTTTAGAGCTTTACATCACAACAGACAGATTCAGTGATGGAGGAGGCTGATATTCCCTTCAGTGCTGAAGTCATGGCTGGATGTGCAGCGAGAGGTGTTGTGTTGTCTGCAAACTTCTGTCACTCTAGATTTGACAGGGTTGCGATTGATGCCAAAGGCACTTCCAAATCTGATCTGAGCATACAGATGTATCTGTACAAATCCAATTGTAATCGCATTTCAAACCACCTCCAAATCTAGATGTACCAAAAATCAGATTTGGGATATCAATGTGAACATAGCCTAAATTAAACTTGACTTTGATACAATGCCAAAGTGCCAAATATCAAATAACAGCTTATAAGGTCAAAACAATCACAAAAAAAGATTCTGTCAATAGTTCATTCAACACTTTACTTTTCTATAAGCCAAACTGATCAACCTTAAAACAAAAAATGTCAGAAATATGCCACTATACACGTAATTGGATAAAAGTGTCTGCTAAATGCAATGTAATGTAATGTAATGTAATTATTAGAATATATAAGTTGGTCTTTTTGAATTAAATTTTGAACACATTTTTTTTCTGGGCTCTAATTTGCACAATGTTGTCATATGTCACAATTTTATGGTTGTATTTCTGAAAGAAATGTTCATTCTTTCCCATCTACCTGGTTATGTTTGTGCACAAGAACAGATCAGTAAAAGAAATAAGATTAAAGGTATGTGCATGCTAAAAAATCTAATTACTGGGTTAAAATCCAGGTATCTTTACTGGACTTAGTGAAAGCCAATAATGACTTTAATCCAGTTAAAAAAATTGGAGCACATTGTTTAAATACTAATATGAATAATCCAGTATCTGACAATAACAGATAATGATCCTATGACTGATGTGCATTAGGGCTGTCACAGTACCAGAATTTAGATTTTGATACCAAGTGTAATGTCACAATACTCAATACTATATTAATACTATGGCTATCAACTAAAAACACAAATTACTGACTATTAACCAATGTTTGTTTCATAGAACATAAACACATTTCTACAATTTTACAGCTTAAATAACATGTCTGTTTAATTTTTGCAATTCAATCTTCAGTGGTAAAAAAAATAAATCATAAATCATAAATCAAAAACTAGTAAATTATGGGGTAAAAATACTACAATTACTAAACATAAAAATTTTGATTGAAGGGTATTGAAATTTTTTGGTATTTGTGATACTTTGGGCAAGTCTAATGTGCATGTAAATGACAGCTTCAAACTAATGATCACTGACTGAAGTTAATAACACTCTAAATATAAATTTTGTGACCAAAACTGAGCTGTTTGATGCAAATTCTCAAGTCTGTCCATCTTCACAACAGTTACTACTCAAAAACGCATTTGTTGGCAGAGCATCAAAATGACAATTAATGGAGCATCGATCTCAATTTTGCCATGTTCTGTCAAATGGATTGACATAATGAATGAAGAAGAAGAAAACAGTTCTTACCTCCAGATACACCACCCAGGGCATGACTAACGTAGCCACCAGAAGATCTGCCACCGCCAGGCTGACGATCAGGTAATTAGTGGTGGTCTGGAGGGCTTTCTCACGGGAGACAGCCATGCACACCAGCACGTTGCCAAAGACAATGACAAAGATGAGCAGTGTCAAGAGCATGGCATAGTAGTTATACGGGTGCTTGGCTTCGCAGCCCGTGCTGTTGAAGGCCTCCGTCCCGTTGTCATGGTACGTCTCGTTGTTGGCATTCTCCACGAGGAAATCCATGAGCTGCTGCCAGACAAGACACCTGAAACTGAGGGAAAAAAACAAGAGCAATCTCTCAATCACAGTGAACCAAAGAGGAAAGAAAGACATTGTACTGCTCTTTTTCACATGAGCACTCAGCTCCTCAAAGACTATTTAAGTGCTCTAAGCACTCTTGTGTTCCAGCCTTGCTTTTTCTCACTAAATTGCTCTTCAGTTACTACACAGCCCGAGGCCAAAGTATGTTTGATATAGTTTTAATCACAGATAGGTACAGAGGAAGAAGGAATTAATGGCAAAATGCAATCGCAAGTGCTTTCAGTGATGTGGGCGGCACAGCGTATTAAAATCCGAACAATAGGGAACAAGCATTGAATTCAAACAATGTTGTCAAGCTTCACACCAATCTTCATTTGCAGAGGATAATAGCTGAGACACCCACACTGTGCCAGTACACCCTCTACCAATCCTCCTCTCCTTTCAATCCCATAACACACATTGAACAGCGACAGAAAAAGCATTGATTTGTCAACAAGAAAGGAACAGAGGCTGTCTTGTATTGATTAGGAAATTCACACAGACCATTTTACCTTTAAAATCAGCACCTCAGAGAGATGGGAAATGTAAGCAAAAATCATTGACTTCCAATTAGAAATATTCAAAATCACTCAACTTAAAAGAGATGTACAACCTAAAATCAGTACAGAAAACATTCACTTTGACTCTTATTTCATTGCAGACAGTTTGAACACAAAATATTTCATGTTTATCTGGTCAACTTTATTTCATTTGTTTATATACAGTCATTTTATGATCACTCTTTTTTTGGAATGAACTTGGGATGTCACAGATGTCACGTGACTGGGTTTACTGTATGTATAAATAAGTGAACACACCAGTCAGTTGTAGCAGAGTGTAAACCATCATCATGGGTAAAGGATGTGATTTGACTGATGTCTAAAAAGGCATGATAATTGTGTAAGCATGGGGGTGGTAACATCACAGAAACTGTGTGGGATGTTCTATAGCCTATTCTATAATGGTGTTCTACAGTGGGGGGAAAAAAGTATTTGGTCAGCCACTGATTGTGAAAGTTCTCCTACTTAGAAAGACGAGAGAGGTCTGTAATTTTCATCATTGATACACTTCAACTATGAGAGACAAATGATAAAAAAAAATCCAGGTAATCACATTGTAGGATTTTTAAAGAATTTATTTGTAAATTATGCTGGAAAATAAGTATTTGGTCAATAACAAAAGTTCAACTCAATACTTTGTAACATGGCAATGACAGAGGTTAAACGTTTCCTGTAAGTCTTCAGCAGGTTTGCACACACTGTAGCTGGTATTTTGGTTCATTCCTCCATGCAAATCTACTCTACAGCAGTGAGGTTTTGGGGCTGTTGCTGGGCAACACGAACTTTCAGCTCCCTCCACAAATTGTCTAGGCCACCCTAGGACCTTTATGGAGCCACTCCTTCACTGCCCGAGCAGTGTATTTGGGATAATTTTCATGCAGGAAGGCCCGGCCACGTTTCATGTTCAATGCTCTTACAGATGGAAGGAGGTTTTGGCTTACAATTTCACGATACATGGCCCCGTTCTTCTTCCCTTTACATGGATCAGTCATGCTGTCCTCTTTGCAGAAAAACAGCCCCAAAGCTGTTTCCTGATGTTTCCACCCCCATGCTTAACAGTAGGTATGGTGTTCTTGGGATACAACTCAGCATTATTTTTCCTCCAAACATGGCGAGTGGACTTGAGTACCAAAAAGCTCTATTTTGGTCTCATCTGACCACATGACCTTCTCCCATGCCTCCTCTGGTCATCTGGTCAACTTGAAATGGGCCTGGACATGTGCTGGCATGAGCAGGGGGGCCTTGAATGCCCTGCATGATTTTGAACCATGATGGCATAGTGTGTTACTAATGGTTCTCTTTGAGACTGTGGTCCCAGCTCTCTTCAGGTCATTGATCAAGTCCTCTTGTATAGTTCGGGGCTGACTCCTAACCTTTCTCAGAATCATCCTTACCCCATGAATTGAGATCTTGCATAGAGCCCCAGACAGTCATCTTGTGTTTCTTCCAGTTTCTAATAATTGTGCCAACAATTATTGCCTTCTCACCAAGCTGCTTTCCTATTGTCCCACTTTTAACAATCTTAAATTCATCCCTTAGACTAGGTCACATGCCCAGAGCATTTCAACTAGCAGTTATAAAACCCCTGATCAAGAAACCAAATCTGGATCCTAGCATATTGTCTA
>BRDA01014238.1:0-27500 GCA_036984385.1 Crenuchus spilurus
AAAATATTGACATTTGCCATCTCCACATCATTGCATTCAGTTTTTATTCACAATTTGTTTAGTGTTCCAACTTTTTTGGAATCCGGTTTGTAATATTATTGTGTAATACAATCAGTCATTTTATTTTTATGGATCTATTATTTATAGTCCTGATTGTTCACCAACAAGCATACCTGTTTGTTTAATTGTAGCTGATATTTATTTATTTTTCCATCCATCCATTCATTATCCCACCCACTTAATACTATCTGTCATTATCTTTTAATTCATATAGGACTAGTTTGGCCTTACCCTTTGCTTGAGTGTAGCCAGTCAGGAAAGATGGGCTACTTGAAGATGGCTTCTTTAATTTTGAATAGGAATTACAAGGTTAAAGTAGCATGATTTAGCTTTGTGCAGACTGCATGACTAAATCATCACACCCTTCCCTCAAACCATGTAGAGTTACATGTGGTTTCTGATGCTGTATTACACATTATAATCTACAGAAATGCAAGGAATATATTTCAAGCTTCAAGATGGCTGCCACTACAGTCTTTACCATTGTTTGCCAATGGGATTAAGCTGCAGCCAAGTGCTTTCCTGTTCTAAAATATTAATGCCTTTCTATCTCATTGGCAACACCAACCATGCCCCCCTTGCTTTTATAACATGATAGAATATGGGCGTTCCTGTAATAATAGGACCAGCCCTGTCATAAAACAGGAATGGTCCTCAGTCTTATTGTCTACACCAGATACACCCCTTGTTCTCATTATTTAGGGTGTAGGTGTGGGCATTCATGTAAAAATAGGGACAGATTTGTGCAAAAACTAACACCCCTCTGTCATTGGTTAAACAGGTCATGCCCCCTGAGTCTCTTTGGTTAAGGTGTAGGTGTAGGCATTCCTGTTATTACATGGCTGGTCCAGTGTTAAAAAGGTTGTCCCTGGTTGCTGCTGATCTCTTCTCATGTTTGTCACATTTTGTCTGTTTTCTAGACAAAAACAATGAGCCATGCAGTGACAGAAGTATTGAAATTAATGATTCTGTACAGTCAAATGCAAGCTTGTAATGTTTTATATAACTTGTCATGGCTAATTTGCATATAAGTTACAGAGAACATTGTGCAGACTTACTTAGCCAGATCTTTGCTTTGAGCCATTCAAGACAAGCAACAAAAACCCATTCAAGAGAAACAACAACTGAATTGGACAATAATACACTGGAGGCTAAAATAATAGTAGCTACTATCTAATGCCTGGATTTAGTTTTTTTCTCCAGTTGTGCTGTCTTTGCTGACCATATTATGGGTAAAGATAAAAAAAAAATTGTGTTAATATCTTTATTTTTTATGTCGCTCTCTTCACCTCGTAGATGCAGAGTAACCTGTGGTCAGCTGGATCAGGAGGTGGAGGCAGTGCAAGTGGAGCATGTGTTTTGGGCACAGAGGGCATGTCCTCCTCCTGCATGTCCCCGTACTCCCACCATCCCCACTCACACCCCCACAGCAACCTTCCTGGCCTTATGGGCATGTCTACATCACCCACTCATCCTCCTCATCATCCTCATCCTCATCACCCCGGCATCAACGGGCTCTATTCGCTGCATAGCTTTCAGGGGGGGCTGGGGCCCCACTCCTTTGAGCCAGGGCCTGAGTCTGATTACAAGCCTTCAGGTCTGGTTGCCCTGCGCATGAAAACTAAAGACCCTGGCAGCCTCTTATCCTGGCCAACATGACCTTGCGGCTGGGCCTTTAGCGAGGAAGTGACTGAGCCAACGAGTAATTGTTGGATACACATTGCCACATTTGTGCGTCATAGAAATTCAAACATTAGAGAAGCAGTTCTCGACGCGAAGCTCACGGCCCCATCCAGTGTGAGCAACAGATTCCGCTTACTCTTTTTTTCTACATTTGCAGTTGTTGATAAGATTGTTAATAAATGCGTTGTGCCCTGTATATGCTGTTTTTATAGTTGGAAGCATGTAATTGGTAATAGTCAGACTTTGACAAATGTACACATCACAAAGCCTGCCTTAATGTCAGAGAATTTATTCTTTAATATTGTATAAACATTGTAAGTACCAATGAACAAGATGGCATTTTTTTATTTAAAATCGCTAATCTCATATTTTCAATGTATGCTGAATTTCTACAGTAGTATTACAATTAATAAATGGCTTTTAGAATTAAGCATTTTGTTTAATTAAGAAGAAACAGTTTGTCAACACAAAGAAAGCTTTTTTGCTGCCTCCAATATACTAGTGCATCTAACAAAAAGAATAATGTGAAAAGGTTCATTGTTGTTCATGTATTTCAAAAAGGTTATATTTTCATATTTTAAACTTGTTACACATTCAGTGGTTTTTTTTTTTGTTTTCCTATCGATCAGTATGGCTTATAGCTCAATAAATTCAGAAATCCAGAATTTCTAAAAATTGTTCAAAAGATGTTTTCCAAGTAAAACACTGTTCAAACAGTATCAACAGTAATTTTATGTGTATTGAAAACATATGAGAGTTTTAAAAATTATTTTAGATATTTTGTTATATAAAGTAAATGTTTTTTCATGATATTCTATTTTTGGAGATGCACTAGTACAACAAATAGATACAGATAACAGTCCATGATGCTGTATTTTGTAGCTTTCCTGTAGCCTGGAAGTTGCAAAATTGTTAAAACCTAGATCACGGTATTCCTTCTAACACCACATTTATAGGTTTTTTTTATTTCTGAATATTATGTTTCAATGGCGTTAGTTTGGATACATTTTTCAGTCTATGTGACAGATGTACTGCATGGCCGTATTGTCACCATATTATTTTACAGTGTTGTTTCCGTTCTTCAGTGTAAAAGCAGAGGGCTGCTGTTATCCAAGAAGCCTTTAAAAATCAATGTATCAGCAGCAAGTTACAACACTGTTAATGTAAATCCAGCTGAACAACCACGAGTCTTTATACTTAATACTTATGATGCATTTGAGGGCTTCCTTTCTCACTAATTAGTGATAAAACTGCTCTAATTAACTGTAAACCTAATCAGTGTTGAGTTTATTTAAGAATGTACCCTGGGTGCACAACCATCATTTATTGAAGTATGCGTATGATACTTTCATGCCCAAATTTCTGTACACGTGACAAATTTTAATGTGTTTTTTTTCTGGTAGATTAAATGTATACATTATGACCATTTGAGTAAAATATAACACATTAACAAATTTCCGTTTACGTACTTCCTGTAGTAGTTGTAGTTGTGTTGATGTAGTGATGTATGTTAATCACATGGAAATAATTTTTAGACATTTAGGTGCAGAAAACAGCTTTGTTCAACATGCCAATAACATCCAGGCCATTTAAGGCTATTTTAGCCCTCAACAGATGTGGCAAAGCCTAATGTGTTGCACTACATGGCACAGCTCCATCTGGATCTAATGACCACATGCCAGTCCTGACGGCCACTCTTTCAGGACAGTTGGTCTAATTTAGATAATGCCTGAGATGTAGCTCTCGCCGTGATGAAAAAAAGCTGAACAGCTGCAGTTACAACCTGTTCAAAGTCGTTTTCATTTTAGCCAACTCTCCAAGTGAGCAGCGAAGGAGAACTGCTCTGGGGCAAGTATTTGTTTCTGCTTCTTTCCACTGGATGTTCAGCATGACAGCAGCGCTGGACCACATTAAGTGCCAGTCTAGCATACCATGTAGTGTTTTTGAGAGCTGACATGTGTTTCCAATAGAGTAGAGAAAGAGAGAGAGAGCGAGGCTGTCAGAAACACTCTCCACACCCACAGCTTAGAATTCCAGCCTGGTCCGTCGAGACAGAGAGGCCTGCTCCAGACACACAGGCTAACTGATGAAGTCCCAGATTAAGTGAATGAGATAAGCAGATAAAGTGAAAGACTGAAAAAAATAATAAGAATCATTGAAAAAATGAGAAATGCAAAAGCTGTAGGATGAGTTGAAGTTAACAAGATGTAAACACACCCATATTTACATACACTCACTGGCCACTTCATTAGGTACCTTAGCTACACTCATTGCCCATTTTAGCTCCACTGAGCATACAGGTGCACTTTGCAGTTCTACAATTACAGACTGGTCCATCTGTTTCTCTGTATACTTTTTTCACCCTTTTCTTCAATGATCAGGACCGTCACAGAACTGGTGGATCATTTTCAGCACTGCGGTGATGGTGCGTTAGTATGTGTTGTGATGGTACGAGTGGATCAGACACAGCAGAGCTGCTGGAGATTATAAACAGTATCCACTCACTGCTCAGTCACACTGAGGTTTACCATCAATGTGAGAGTCCTGATTACTGAAGAACAGCGTGAATAATGTATACAGAGAAACAGATGGACTACAGTCTGTAACTGTAGAACTACAACAACGCACAAAATGTGCTCAGTAGAGCTAAATTTGGACAAAGAGCATTGATACAAAGTATGTGTACCTAATGAAGTGGCCAGTGAATGTATGTTGGCAACTTCATCTACATAAAATGTCATTTAACATGTAACGAGATTGTTTACTGTTAAAATGTAGACTCGGCTGTTTCCTGAACTAAACAGTATATTACAGTTTTCTGTATACAGCAGCTGAAAAGTTGTGCAATAGAATATGAAAACCCAAATGTACCTCATTTTGTTATGTGTTATTACAGGGGATGTCCACCTTATTTCACATCTGAGCACAGTTTAATCATGGATGTGCACTAATTGATTTGTCAACATCAATATTCTGGGGGAAAAACATTTTAAATCATAAGACATGAAGAAAGATGTTTTTACGTTGTGCAATTGCTAAACTGAGAGCTGAAATGTGTTTTATTTCCCCACTAAAAACAGTGAATATTAAATAATAATAATAATAATAATAATAATAATTAAATTGAGTTCAATTAAATATGCAAATTTGTGTGAGGCACAGTTTGTTCAGGTATACTATGTTGACATACAAGAGGTCTGGTGTTTGTAACCAGCATCACAAATGACATGTTAAGTGTGCAGTGCAGGTAATGAGTATAACAGCTTTCAACTTAGGGTGGTGTTCAGGTCTTCTGTTAAAATCTGACGAATTTTTAACCCTTGTGTAGTAACTTTCTGTATACTCCCCTTGTCTTAAGGGTCAGAATTGACCCACCTTCACTAAAGTTTTCAAATAAATCAGCTTATTTTAAACTTTTAACTTTAAATCTATTTTACATGAAATAGTTTTCATTTCACATACAATCTCTGTAGTTGTAAAACAAATGACGATGGCGACCTCTATCGGTAAACAGAATTACAGCCAGGTTCATTAATGCTGCATCACATTTGGAAAGGTCAAATATATTTTACATGCCAAATAAAGCAACATATCCCTATTTAATATCTCATTCGTGTATTGTTATATTATGTTCAATCAAACATATGCGCAAATTGCTTTTATATTTTTGATAAACAAATAAGCAAAGGAGTAAAATAAGCAAACGTCCTTCCTCGTAGTTTATTTCCGCATGCCACGAGGGCTCGTCTTCTGAAGGCAGAAGGGCGTTGTGCTGGCTTCTTGATTGACATGCGCCACAGCCAATGAGAAGGAGGGATTTTAAAAATTCCAACCAATCAAATTCTTCGGGCGAGGTACGCCTGAGTCTAGACAAGATGGCGTATGCGGTTGTTTTGCTGCAATGATACGGAGCGAATTAGCGGGCATTTTCGTTAGATTTTGCGTTAACACGGTATCGTACTAGTTTTGTAAGTGTTTGTTAGACGACGCAGAAGTCACAGAGTTGTCCGACATGAAAGGAAAGGAGCGTTCTCCGGTGAAAAAGCGATCGAGGGCCTTGGATGATATACGAGACAGGGGAGGAAGCAAGAAAATGGGGGTCATTTCCATATCTGGTGGAAGCAACAATGGTAATAGTTCGTCCAAAAGTGAAGGAGGCTCGGCGAGGAGGAGTTTACTCGGCGACAAAAGGGACAGTCGGGACTTTGACGGACATATTTCTAGCCGAACTGGTAACAGTCACAGCTACACCGGCCCGGTCGCTGGCAGCGCCAGCAGCAAGAACCACAACTCGAGCCTGTCTCTGGAAGCGGCCGCCAGGAGTAACTCCCGCGCTGAGCAGCGAGCACAGCTGCCCGCCAACGAGAGTGAGTACAAAACCCTGAAAATAAGCGAACTGGGCTCTCAGCTGAGCGACGAGGAGATAGAAGACGGACTTTTCCACGAGTTTAAGAAATTCGGTGACGTGAGTGTTAAAATCAGCCGTGTGAACGACGAGAGAATCGCGTTTGTAAACTTCCGGAGGCCCGACGACGCCAGAGCTGCTAAACACGCCCGAGGCCGCCTCGTGCTGTATGACCGGCCTTTGAAAATAGAGGCGGTGTACATGAACCGGAGGAGAAGCCGCTCTCCCGTGGAGAAAGAGCACTTTTCTGCAGTGGCTGGACACAGACATTTGCACACACCGAGGCCTCTGTCCCCCACAGGCTTAGGCTATCGGGACTACAGGTTACAGCAGTTAGCCCTCGGTCGACTTCCTCCACCCCCTCCCCCTCCTTTACCCAGAGAGCTGGAGCGAGAGAGGGAGTTTGCTTTTTATGAAGCCAGAGCGAGGCCTGCTGCTTACATCGCAGAGAGGGCTGCAGCCTTCCGAGAGGAGGATTTTATCTCCCCAGAGGATGACCAAAGAGCCAACCGTACTCTGTTTTTGGGCAACCTGGACATCACAGTCACAGAGAGTGATTTGAGGAGAGCTTTCGACCGATTTGGGACCATCACTGAGGTGGATATAAAGAGGCCCACCCGGGGTCAGAACAGCACGTATGGCTTTCTCAAATTTGAGAACTTGGACATGGCTCACAGAGCAAAGATCAGTATGTCTGGGAAAGTGGTTGGTCGAAATGCCATTAAAATAGGCTACGGAAAAGCAACGCCAACCACGCGCCTCTGGGTAGGAGGCCTTGGACCATGGGTCCCTTTGACTGCGTTAGCAAGGGAATTTGACCGCTTTGGCACTATTAGGACTATAGACTACAGAAAAGGGGACACGTGGGCTTATATTCAGTATGAAAGCCTGGATGCAGCGCAAGCAGCCTGCACCCACATGCGCGGCTTTCCTCTTGGAGGACCAGACAGGCGGCTGAGGGTGGATTTTGCTGACACAGAGCACCGCTACCAACAGCAGTTCTTACAGCCGCTCCCGCTGCCCCATTATGACCTCGTGACGGAGTCTTTTGTCCACCGTGCCACTCCTGAAGCCATCAGGGTCAGAGAAAGGACTCCTCCTCCACTGCACTTTAGAGAGAGAGAACTCTACGCTGGGGCCGAGTGGCCGGCCCCTGCCATTCGTGAACGAGTCAGAGCTCAGTTTGAGCCACTGGAGCACTTGGAGCGACGACCAAGGGAGCCCTGGTCACTGGAGCGTGAGCTGCCAGGGAGGGACGCTGCGCGCAAACGGCGCCTCCTGGAGGACGGGCGCCACCTGGAGTGTTCACCTGACAGCAGCAGCGAGTGGTCATCCCGGCGTCGGAGGCCACCCTCCCTGGAGGGCAGCCCAGGTGGTAGCAGCCGCGATGGCCGTTTGAGTGACTCAGAACGTCCACTTAGAGCAGAGCGGCCATCTCCGGCACGAGAGCGGCGCAGCAGCATTGACAGAGGACCTGCAGAAAAGCGCCTCAAGAGCAGCAGCAGTCTGTCAGAGTCCAGCATTGGCACGAGCCCATCAGAAAGAAAGCGCAAAGCTGGTGAAGCAAGTAAAGGCCCTTCAAAGAGAGAGAGAGGTGAGGGGGGCTCCAAAGGCAGCCAATCATCAAAGCAAGACTCTGGTGGCAAGCTCAGCATGGCCTGGAATGGTATGCTGCTGCTGAAGAACAGCAACTTCCCAGCCAGCATGCACATCCTCGACGGTGACCTGACTGTGGCCAACAGCCTTCTCGTCGACGGCAGCAGCGGAGGCAAGGTCACCCAGCTTCGCATCACGCAACGCCTCCGACTCGACCAGCCCAAGATGGATGAGGTGTCTCGTCGCATCAAAGTCGCCGGCCCGGGCGGGTACGCCATCCTTCTGGCAGTTCCCGGCAGCTCCGAGGACACATCATCAACCTCCTCCGCAGCCGATCCAGCTGCGTCAACTCAGCGGCCTCTTCGCAACCTGGTCTCCTACCTGAAGCAAAAACAGGCGGCAGGGGTCATCAGCTTACCTGTCGGGGGCAGTCGCGATAAGGACAACACAGGGGTACTGCACGCCTTTCCGCCCTGTGATTTCTCTCAGCAGTTCTTAGATTCCTCTGCAAAAGCTCTTGCCAAAACAGAAGAGGACTACCTGGTCATGATCATCGTCCGTGGAGCATCTTAACAATCAGAACACACCAAAAAAAAAGCATTGTTTAAAAAAAAAAAAAAAGAAAAATGTCTCGGTTGCATGCTCTGTCAAGCCTGGTGCAGAAAATTATAGTTTAAAGGGTTAAAGGAGTGTGTGTCATCTGTTCTGCCAAAAGCAATGCATGAAAAAAAAGCACATCTCTCAATAGCAGAATTGGTTTTCATATTGCAAATACATTTAAAGTTGAGTGTCTGAACCAAACCCATTTTTGTGCAAAGCTGTATGAAGGACAGGGTGATAAACAGCAGATGTAGACATAGAAAATGAATCTTTACCAGAATACACTGTACTATTAAATTCTATCGTTTCTTTTGCTTAGCAGTTAGATTGCAAGCAGTTGCCCTTGTGGATAGTAACACATGTTGAATGGTTCATGTAGGTATGTTTATTTTTCTGATCGAAAGGGTAATTCAGTTATTGTGGTTTAATGCTTGAAACAATCAGTTAATGATAGTCAGTGACAGTGTAACATAGGCCTAGGTGTGTAGTTCTGTAGGCACCTACAGCAGTCATATTTCTCACGTACAACTGCATGTCTACTCCAGTGTCCTGTTTTGAAACTGTTGCACAGGTATTTCCGATTTCTGCATAATACAGGCTAATGTATACTGTGACAAAAGACACAAACTACCTTAGTATTGAAATGTTCATCAGTGTGGAACTGGGCAAGCATTCAATGAGGTTACCAGTTATTGTTTTGTGTACGTTTTTATTCTACCCCCCCAAACACCTCTTATAACACACCATTATTTTGGCTTCTCTTAATTTTAAAGTGGTTAAAGTCACCAACATACAGAGCTTATAATGTGCTTCAAAAAGTAAAGTTACTGGCATGCTCTCTTTGTAAAACACACTCGAGATAAGAGTGAATCATCCTTTCACTGTGAGAAGGTTTACTGTCTTCAGGTTACAAGGTTTTTGTTTGTTTGTTTGTTTGTTTTATTTTTTTATTTAAAAAAAAATTAAGTTCTAACAGTAGTCGTGGAGACATTCTCATTTTCTCATTTTTCTTTGTTACACATTGATAATCTCTGTTAAAGATTGGTGAGGTAGCGAGCCACTAGTTTCTGCTGTTTTTTGGTGCTTTTATTACCTTTTTTTTTATAATCTCACCCTTGGGACACGCTCATAAAAGAACATTTGATAGAATAGCAATATTTCATGAACATGGCCTTTTCATTTTTCTGTCAACAGTGGCCACAGTTGTGTTTTTGCCATTTTAGTGGCATAACGGAAGCTGTGATGCTGTTAAAATTGACACAGGTACAAAAATGTTGAGTTCCTTAATGATGTAATCCCACCACAATATATCTTACATTATGTTAATATGACATACTTCAAGCAGGGTTGCACAATTCATAAAGAAAACCTGGTATGATTACAAGTGTCCAGTACATCAAAGAGTGCTCTGAGAAGCAAAAACAGCTATGATTAATTATTGGGAAGCTAGAAATTGGTCAGTGACCACAGCCTGTTCAATAGCAGTGCTGTTTAATTAGCAATTCTTGAGTTGGCACAGGTCACGCCACTAAACGGCACCCCTTAATTGCAGATTTTCAATTCTATATGCCGATTGTGTAGCCCTACGTTTAAGTATGTTTCAGGCTGATCAGGCCTTGGTTATTATGGGATGTCGATCTAATGTTGCTCAGCGTGTTTAATATAGTTTCACAATGGTAGTTTTCTAAACTTCAGCTCAGACATGTTCCCATTTTTATTTTCTTTAAATGTTCATCTGATTGCAGTGTAAGGGGTCTCATTATTAACCAGTGTGTTGGTGTTTTCTGTATTATACTTCTATCATTTTAAGATCACACTAAATTTCATTTTTAAAAGTAATGGGATTGTGAATTATGAGATGCTTTTCTGAACTATATGTACGAATGATTTGGATATACTGTACTTTCAGTAGACATCTCACAGGATGAGATAAAGGACCATTACGCCAGAGGACTTCCCATGGCTGGAATCAGAAATGATTGTTGAATTGATACAGGAGCCCTTTGGATGCAGAGGGGCAAGAGCTTTCCGTTTAGTGATTGTGTATTCTCGCTGAGAGAGCAGCTTCACACTTGTGTAATTGTTTTTGTGCTTACAGTTCCCATATTTAAACGGAAAAATGACCCTCATGCTTTGTGCTGTGTTTACCTGATTTCTTGAAGGAGAGAAAAAAAACAGGAATCGGTCACTCACACCTTGCACAGCTAAGAAGTAGCTGTCCACATACACACAAAAGTGCACTGGCACTTATTTGATTTTGTCTTACTGTCAATAAATTGTTTCATTTGAGGGAGAAATATAAGTTCGTTGGAAATGAATTGAAGAACATCTCCCGCTGCTTTTCGGTTGTGTTTCGATGGAATTGTTGCTGATTTGATTGATTTTCTGCTCAGGAAAGAGAAATTGCCCCATGTTTGCGCCACAGGATCAGGCATGACAGTAGGAGCCGAGGGCAAGAGCGCTCATGTTGATCTGTGTTGTTGATGATCAGTGTTTTCCAACCTTGTGGCCTGGAGTTGCCCGGCTTGCTAATTAACAGCCCTATTTGTGCAAGCTCCTGCTCCATCCACCCCCACCCCCACTCCCGAGGGAAAAGCGAGAGCAGAAAAGAGCCGGGCTTTTGCTGCCGAGCGGTGTGAATGAGGCAGGGTTCTTCTCTGCTGGTGACTAAAGTCAGAGGAGAAATGTTGATTTTGCACACCATCATCTAAACAGAGAGTTTTGTTTCAGCACCGTCGCTCGTGTCCTGAAGCTCCGAGGCGTGGTCTTTGCTTCCTGCCGTGAGCCGCCCACACACACGTGCCATCACCTGGAAGCATCCGGGCCTGCAGTAACCTGGCCGGCCGCACCGCTGCTGCCTGCTTTGCATTGCCAGCACGACTACCTGCAAGTTAAAGGCTGAATTTGAATGGTTTCCATTCCAGAGGAGCGGGCATTTGTTTAACCCATCCTTTGATATCTGCAGTTGATTTAAATTGTCCTCCCCTTTGAAAAAGCAGTGAAGGAAGAGGATTTCCATGATCAGAAAAAGGAGAGCACTGTAGAAAGTAAAAGCACTTTTAGGCCTTCATGTTATTGTTGACCTTGAAGGGAGTCTAATAGTTTTCTACCAAAGAAATTTTAAACTTAAACCTGTTGAGTTTTAAATTGACCACCCTTCCAGGAAGAAACCCCAGTGTTTCCTACTAGACTGCCTGTACAATCAAACTGCACAAAAGTTAACATGTGGAGGAGTTTTGCTTGCAAGGAACATCAGCTGGGAAGAGAGAACAACCTTCTTTCCCTCAATAGTCTGTTCACCTTCAGCAGCTCTTCAGCCAGAGTTGAGGACCTGGGCTTCACCACGGGGCTGAGTGGGTAACAGCCAGGTGGTGGTGAGTAGGGTTAGTTTATTTCAATGCCAGGACCTTCTCAGAGTCTACCTGGTGAAGGTAAGTATCAGGTTAGGACAGCATCACTGTGATAAAGGATTTTTCAGTTTTATCACTGAAATGGTAATTTTATTAGTGAAGGCAGAAGACCACAAAACTCAATTATTTTAAGATGTAAAAAATTATATATATATTATATGCACTGGGTTGTAAATGACTCTAGTAGGACCTAAATCTGTAACATCAGCATCCAAGAAGAGTATCTGGTAGCTTTCTGTAAGTTACCTAAAATACAGTACCGCTAAATCTCTTATTTCACGAAATTTTAATTATTGACTCCAAATTGTGACCCAAAATGTTTATGCTCTAACCTGTAGCACAAATAACTCAAGGTGTCGCCGGTTTTGGCTGTACACAGTGTAAGACTTAATTTGATGCTCTTATTGATGATGGAATCTTTTAACAGTAGCCAGTGTGATGTGATTTTAGCCTAAATACTCTTCTGTAAGGCTGCATATATGAATAATGTGCTGCTGTTACTTAATTTTACGTGACCCTAATCTGGTGCTACAGTCACAGACATGTATTTCATGTATAGAATTGCATCACTTTCAAACGTTACTTTTAATCTAAAAATACTCCCAGCAGTTTTAGTTACTGGTCATGAAGTGGCACTATATGCCAAGCAAAGTTGTGTTATTGCATGTGTAACTTACTGCATAAAGTCAGTTGGCTAATCCCTGCATTATGGCTGGCAAATGGCACAAATAAGAGTTTTCTAGAGATAAATACAGTATAATTATATAGTGAACTAAAAAATATGCAGTGCTGCATCAGAAATGTAGAATATCCTGAAAAGCTTTTCATTTCGGGTCAAGTGACATACTTCCAGCTATTTTGTGATGAGATTTTGTGTTGATCAGATTGGTTTGTATCTCCAGAATCTCAAATTATTCAAATGTTTCATTCAAAATGAAATATTCTAACAGTATCGACATTAAAACAAATGTCACTTCATACGAAATGAATATAAAATCACATTTTGAGCACAACAGAACTATTTTGTGACATTCTCATTTTCGGAGATGCGCTAGTACTTTATTAGAATGTAAATGTCAACCCTGTGTTGGCACAGTTCCACAAAATATTTTTTCCCAATTTCTTTGAACTGGCAAATCTGGTAAAGGTCATATTTGAAATAATTGCTAATAGCTGCAAAACCAAAGCTTGTACAAAGTTACACTAACCATACTTGTTCAGAACAGCCTTTAAACACAACATTAAACCATAATTAAAGTAAACCATCAACTGCTAGGACACAACACAGAATGTACATATGACTTGAATTATGAATATAGAGGATAGTCAATAAGTGCTGGTTAATACAGTTATACAATTAAAGCCAAAATAAGACCGTACAGTGCTAAAGTGGTCTGTAGTGAGAGTAGTTTCACATTTCACTATAATATACAAATTCCTGTTAGTATATAATGCAGTATATGTTTACCATCCTGAGAATGTGCATTAATTTAAACAGAAATTCAGACTAGACATACCAATGCTATGAGGTAGTATAAGTAGGTAAAGGTGTATGTGTGTGTGTATATGTGTATATATATATATATATATATATATATAAAATTAAATAATAAAATTAAATAATACACACATACATGGGTATATGTATCTGTGTGTGTGTGTGTGTGTGTATGTATATATATATATATATGTATATATATATATATATATATATATATATATATATATATATATATATTCAGTTATTCATGCAATTAATTGAGTAATCAGCTAAAGATACCTGAATGAAGTAATAAACCATGACTAGCATTAATGTACATACAGCTCTAGAAAACTGTAAACTAATATTTATAGGCCTGTGTTTTCAGACTTTGAATAATGCAAAGAAAACAAGTTCATAACCATATTTAAATGACAGTACTTCAGAAATCAGTATTAGGTGGAATAAGCCTGATATGTTTAAGGCCTCCACCAGTCTCGCATTGCTTTAAGACACTCCTGCAGCAAAACTAAGGCTTTGGTTGACTATCTTCCATCTGATTACATTCCAGAGGTATTGCCATGCGGGCCCTTAATTTAGTTCCACAGCTAGCTCTCTCTCTCTCTCTCATGAATCTCATTATTTTCTTCTCTCATGATAAATCCTGTGCTTCTTCTTCACTAGAAATGTGCAAGGAATCCATCCCAGGATGATGAAGGTACTTCATGGCTGTAGGGATGCAGTGGTGAGCAGTTTCTGTGAGGACCTGATTGGTAGTATGCTTCACTCTTTATTTCTTCATGAACTGAACAGCGATCCTGGTTTATGTGACATCTTCAGCATATTTTGTCTCCAACCAGTATTGGTCTGGAACATCATGGCATCTCCTATTAAATGATCAGTCCTACAAAAGCAGTAAAGTACCATGGGATATCGTTATTGCTTCAGAGGTGTAAGTACTCGCTTTTATGTTGATTTTAAAAATAAATTTAGTATAATATAAATGAAATTATAAGACTTTTTGATTATATAATTGCATGTTTAGATATTTTTCCTAATATTGTTTATAAGATGGAACAAATCTGTCAGAAAAATGAATAAAAGTCATTTATATATCAGTTTGTGTCCTTTCTTTAGTCTATTTCTTTAATGAGACATCAGCTGCCACTAAAACTCGACAAAGAAAACTTGCTGTAATGGAAAGACTTTAGAGTGGCGCCGTATCACAAGAGATTGAGACATGAAATCTGAACTGGTTTGCCACATTCAGCATCGGCTTTTTATTTTAGATATGAAAAATCTTAGCAGTTGTGAAATTAAAGTCAGCATTTCTTTCAAACACTTCCAGAATTGATGCTGCATCTCTTATGCATGTAAAAAAAAAGACCTCGGATAGTTAGTGGTGCTACCACTGAGCTGGTAAGTCTACTGTGCTTTATAGTTACTTTATCTTTAAACTACAGCTTGTGGTACCTGGAGGATCCTTTATTGCTATTAACTGTGTAATGTTGTGCCCCTTCAGACAAAGTCTTTGGAGTTTATTTGTTACACAATTAACTCCTTAAACAAGATAATTAAGCATTACATCACCTGTCCAAGGTCACTGAAAGCCCTGCCTTCAAGGATATTAAAAGTGATACAAATAACAAAAAAACTGCTTTAAAGCATCAAAAGTTTCCAACAATGGACATCAAAACATTCAGAGAACACAGAGTCCAAACAGGAGTGTTTTGTTTTTGCCTCCTTTAAAGAGACCTCAACAAGTGTGTCCCCTCGGCCCTTTATCAAGCCCCAAAAATAAGTTTACTGTAGCTTTGATAAAAGGTTAAATAAAAGAAACGGTGCCCAAGCAATCGTGCCTGGCACGCCTGCAACTGAGGGAGAGCATTTGAAGAAGAAAAAATGCACTTTTTAATGCTTCAACGGTAGAGTGGTATCTGTACCACTAGAGGGCACTATCTGATAGCACATCCACTGTACATTGTACTTGAAGGATCATCATTCAAAGCCTTTGCTGAGATTGTGCGACATGAAGGTTTTCGGCTTCAAAGACAACAAAATGTGAACAAGTCTGCAGGTAAAATGCATAGACAGTCTATCTCGGCTGCATCTTTGGCTCATATCACAGAATAGTTAGTACAGTTACGCTGTACATAAGACAAATATTGGTGATAAACATAACACTACAGAAAAATCAATAGAAGTTACAGATTGAAATATAAAAGCAAATAGTCTACAGTCCAAAGTGGGTAAATATCTACATGCACAGCGTCCTAAATCTCTTAGCCCTTAGCTAATTAGTATCGCAGGGATTTTCACTCGTAGCATGAATTAAGCAGCTTGGTTTAGAAATTCTCTTGACTATTGTCAGTGGTTAATGGCATGCCCACGATTTGGCTCCACCGGCTGAAAAGAAAAACATCGCTAGACACAGGTGCTGTGACCCAAATACATGATAATCTCAGTTATTGTGGTTGTTATGAGGTTCTACCTCATTTTTCTATTTTTGTGGTTGTAAAATCAAATGGATGTGGATTGCTGGCTCATGAGAAAAGCCTCTTGGATCAAACCAGCAGACACATTGCATAGAAAACAATCAGCGTTTAGTAAAGTGCCTGGTTTTGTCCATAAAACCTACATTTTTAAAGGGTTTTTTAATGGCATGTTGAGTAACCCTCCCTCATCCCCTCAGATGCACTTACACCAATGGAAGCACTTAAAGTCTTAGAAGAGCTGCGTGTTGACGTGAAAAGACATGACTAAAAAGACTTTCGGCGTTTGCCAAAAGATGAGACTCGTGGGTAGGGAAGGTTACTACTTCAGTGTCATGTATGAATCAATTTTGGCTTTATTGGAAGTTACAAAACAGACCACACTGCCTGTTATCTGGAACTTAAAAATCAGTATCCAGTATGGCGTCTTCAAGCATTTTAGACTGTTGGTCATAATCACGGTGTCATTCAAAAGAACATTCTTCCCTCACGTTCGCCCCAAAGCTGAGGTCAAGTCCATTCTCTGAAGATGAAACCTCGAGAAAAGACAGAGAGATGTGGCCAGCGTTCTCTCTACACCACCCCGTTTCTCTGAGGTGCTGGACAGAAGCAGCCATTGCTCCACATCAACTCCTTATTGAGAAGCTCCTGCCGTTTCTTTCTGGCCTGCCAGCGCCGGGCGAGTGGCTCCAGGAACAGAGAGACCGACGACAGCAGGTAACACACACCAGCCAGGTAGAACGAGCAGTCGTACGTTTGCGTGTAGTCGTACAGAAAACCTAGAAGATGAAGAGTAAAGGCAGAAAATGTTTAGAGTGCATTATTTCCCTTAACTCGCATATTAAAACACATTTGGTTACAGTTTAGTACTGTTTGGTGTCTGAAAGTTTAGTTTTGTACTGTTTAATGTAATAGTGCTGCTGTAAAAAAACTGATATTTCAAGCCCTTTTTTAATGTTGATACTTTTTGAATAAAAATGTGCTCAAACTTAAAGATAATTTGTCAGATGATCAAGCTTTGACAGATGTCTTACGTTTAATGAAAATAAATGAATTACCTTTCTGAATTAAATTATGTACACAAATGTTTTCACAATGTTAATCGTTTGTGTTAACACGTAATAAACGTTTGTACATTAATAGGAATTGTGCAATGTAACTTGCTTATTTGAGGAATACACACTGGAGAGCTAAAAACAGTACCAGAAGCCATCTTTAAGCCCATCTCAGTAAATCAGAACATCGAGATAAAGTTCATTTGTGTTTAATGATGCATATGTGTATCATTTCATTCAAGTTTTACTCTTAGCTCTATACAGTGCAGTACGTAATGAAATGAAACAATGTTCCTCCAGGAAGTGCAAAGACAATATGCGATAAACATACAGTCGTACAGGAACTGTACTATAGCACAAGTCGGGTTGCATCCGTATGAGATTTTCACAGTATGACAAACGTGTCAGAAAATATTTATTTTTTTATCATTTTATTTCTAAGTTTTTGCCAATTTTGATCCTCTTCCCAGTTTAGAAGTAGCCAATTAGCCCATCCCCTCCGTTAGGACTCTTCCCAACACTTTTACAATGTCCCTGACTCTAGGAGGCCTCCTCCGTTGTGTGATGCAGCCACCACCTCTTTTCAAACTACGGCTGATACACCGTCACTGGGGAGCCAATGCGCTCAGAGGAAAGTGCAGGATACCCAGGTTTGAATGGACCAATCAGTAGATGCCTGAGCCAGCAGACATTGCAGTGCGAGAGTGATAGTGAGTGATAGCGCCATCTACCTGCCCAGAGAGAGCACTGCCAATTTTTGCTCTCTTGGGCCCCGGCTGTTGATGACAAACAGCATGACTGGGATTCTAACTCTTAAGATCTTAAGGTTAAGTCTGTTTTAATGTCCATCAGAAATCCAGAATCTCAAAGTATTAAAATAATTCATTTGACTAAATGACTATTTATGTGATTATTTTATGTGTAATGAATATAAAAATAAGAGTATACCTTTGAACTAAGTTATACACATCTGAAGTTTGGGAGATGCATTTGTAGTATTTTTTGTAGTATACTCTGTATTTATCTAAATCTAAAAGATGCACATAAAGAAAAGGACAAATTTGAGCAGTTCCAGACCTGAACCTGGGCTTGTTTTGTTTTCTGTAGTAAAGGAAATGTAGGCGCAATCGAGGAAGCCTGAAGTGTTCCTGGTTTCTATGTATCAGAGGTCAGTAGATTGTGGTGAGGCTCCAGCCGTGACCAGCAGGGCCAGTCGACAGCAGAAAGTTCTGTCCGGAAAAGCCCACGTGTGGGTTAACTAATCACATTTTGCTTTCCCAGCTGGGGCTCAAGTTTAGTGGGTTCCTTACAAATGGTTTGGGTTAGACTGTCTATGTGGGACTAAGTTCATGGGCTACACACCCTTCTTCCAAAGGAAGGCTACACAGCCTCCACCCAAAGAGGGCCCACATACCCTCCATCCAAATAGGGTCTACACATCCCCCTCCCACAGGGGGGCCCCTCTAAGTGAGCTGCATTTCCAAGAATTTCAGCTCTGTCAGCAGGCTGCGTGTACAGACTTCTATAAGGGCTTCACTATGGCTGCACTTCTATTTTCCATGTGGCTGTAAAGGCAACAGTAACTAAAGCTACTTCTGTTGGTGCAGGTCATCGTGGCATTTACACAAAATTTAGATCGTGTTCTATTGAAAACGAAAGGTCAATGAAAAAAGAAACATCCATGATGTAACCACACGAGTGAGGCTGTTACTAAATAAAGATGGGCGACATGATCTCCTGAACAGTGTCAAAAGTAGATATATCTGTTCTTGGAAGATTTTCCCCCTTCAGAAAGTTGACACTGTTCATGCACACTGCATGTGTCCTAACATACACACAAAGCAGGTCAACCAGTACACCAAGGGGGGCACCTCCCAAGTCTAACCCAGCCTTGAAGGCACCTCAGGCATCGCCTTTTTGAAATGTTCTCAGTTCCATGATGTCACATGTGGCATTTAAGTTAATATTTATCACTTACGACATTGAGCATGGATTTCAAGAAGTGAAAAAAACACACCTACCTGCTAAAGGTGGACCTGTTAGACATCCAAGACCCACAAAGAACATTGAAAAGCCCATGGAGTTGTTCAGCTTATCAGAGCCTACCAAGTCAACCTGAAAAAGACAAACGGGCACTTAAGTGGCATAGTGATCATATCTTTGGCTGGATCAGCTTTCTCTTAATGAATATGTGTTGCTGTAGACATAGTAATGCTTTGCTACTCGATAAAGTGTTTTATTCAGTAGTATATTCACGATACAAGACCCAGCTCTGAAAGACCCTCTGAAGTGTGTGTGTGTGTGTCTGTGTGTGTATAATTATCAACAGAACTCAGTACTGATTGTTGAAACAGTTAAAAATATCTAAATGGGTTATTCTCACGAAATCTGACTTATGAGGTGGCCCGATGAATTTTGATAAACAAAGTATATGTCAACAAAATAATAAATATAAAATCAGAAAGATGTTTCTTTAATCTATCTTGCACATGTTTTGAAATTTACGTTTTAAGTATTTATTATTTAGTTTTTTCACATTTTAGGGTAGAATTCTCATTTCCGCAATGTGTCCATCTCAGAATTTCTTTAGGTTGTGTGTAAATTTTAATATAAAATAATAATAATAATAATTAAAACTTAAATGCATATCATACTTTAAACACATAGTAAATAAACATGGAAGATTTAACATTTATCAGTCAAAACAATAAAATTAATAAGGTAAACATATTTGTCCAACACCAATTTTGTCATCCTCCACAACATTTCTAATCATTGTTTAAATCCACAAGGAATTGAAATGTTCTATACATTTTTGAAGCAAGGCAAGACATTGGCTGTGACACTGAAAATGGCTACCAGGATAGCAGCTGCTCTTATATCTCTCTAGATAAAACTTTAAAAATTGCTCATTACACTGTCTACACGACTTTTTGGTTGTCATTACCAATATATTAAGTTTCGAAGTAAGTTTATTTTTGATTGTGATGTACTATATTAAAGTCTAAATATAAACAGTGGGTGAAAGTTTATCTAGGCCTCATGGTGCCTCCATAGTTAGCAAAAATGATTAAGGTCACTCATCCTCCGCAACAGCATTTTCACTTACCCCTACAGCGGAAAGCCTGTTGCGGTGGAGAGATGCATTGTTTTGGTAATGAGAAATTGACTATGAAATATCATATAGATGTTTACTTCCTGATTGTCATAAAATGAATTCTGTGCACAGAATAAGATGTCAGATCTCTTAGATACAATTTGTTTTTGTTTTTTTTATATGAAATATATGCATTGTGTATTACTTGACAGACAGGAAGCTATTAAGAAAAAAAGGCTAAAGCTAAAAACCCGACTGTCAAAGTTTAGGGACAAGATTTACAGCAATTCTGAGCTACTTTAGGAGTACAGAAGGAAAGAAAGACAAAGGTTATGAGAATGTATAGGAAAGAACTATAACTATCATTTAGAAAATTGCACACTCGTTCATTTGCACACCCAGACACAATTGTTCCAGTTGAAAAATTACATACTTAGTAATGCATTTCACAATTTCATCATTCCTATAATTTTCCATTTCCACGTATCAGGAATGTAAGCAAAATGGGAAAGTAAAAACAGCACATGATCTGTCCAAAAAACAGAAAGAAAAGGCAATGGAGGGAAAATTCCCCCCAAAAAATATTTAAAAAATTTGATTATTTGAACTGTTCATGAAAATAAACATTCTTTTTCATGGAGTATTGTGTGTTAAATGTGTAAGCGAAGACGTTATCTGTACTCTTGCTTAACTGTGAATATATTAAACTGCTTAACTTGCTGAATCTCATTTTACGAAATATTCAACCTCATATTTGAAACATCATTCTCATTACCGAAACAGTTGTTTATTAACAAATTAATTATCAGATAGTCATATATTGTTTTTAGAAATTGAATTTTGCATAATTCATAAAGCTTTTTTATCTAATTTTTGTGTATTAAAAAACATTTTTGTTTTCAGTTAAATATCGTAAAAAAACATGCTGTAAATCATTCAGCATGATGCAGCAATGAGACAAATTAGAAAACATTAAAAATAATAAATACAAAAAATGGTTACTCTACATATTTTTATATAGCTCTGTCCATGAATGTTGTGAATCTCCTTTCAAAATCATCATATATTTAGTGTAATGTCACGTTGCGGTAATGATACACACTCCTCACCATACGTACATACATACATCAGGTTTTGAACAGCTGTAATTATGTTCAGAATGGCTCATTTGGGACTGCCCACAACTTCTGCATTAATCTTATTGCATCCATCATATTTTCTTGGCTGTATTTGGGCTAAATGTGGTCAGAAAGATACCATGTTGGGCAAAATTTGGTCCAAATCTGATGACTGAAAACAGCTAAATATTAAACTTCTATTTTTGGGCTAAGTTTGGTCCAAATCCGATGACTGAAAACAGCTAAATATTAAACTTTATTTTTGGGCTAAATTTGGTCCAAATCCGTCTGACTGAAAACAGCTAAATATTAAAATTCTATTTTTGGGCTAAGTTTGGTCGAAATCCGATGACTGAAAACAGCAATATTAAACTTCTATTTTTGGGGTAAGTTTGATCCAAATTGACTGACTGAAAACAGCAAAATATTAAACTTCTATTTTTGGGAAGTTCTGAAGTCTAATACTGCTGCCTACTCAAAGCTCTAACTTCGTTAATTTTACGATTTTCAAAATTTAAAGTTCTTTACAAAGAGGATAAAAAGCTCTTTAACATTAATCAAAGTATTAAAATGGTTGATGACATGTTAGGCTACTATCGGCTCTCGCATCTGTCGTAGCTGACATTTTCTCTAGGCCTTACTGCTTGCATGACTTCTAATGGCTGGAAAATCGTTAATAATTATCACATTTTCAAAATGTAAGTTATTTATAAAGAAGACAAAGAATTAAATTGTGTAATGCTGCTATCGCATGGCCATTGACATAAATATAGCTATGTTTTCTTGCCTACAGTAAACACATTGTAAAGCTCTATTTATGCTGCAATACTAATTTTACTTTTTAGTAATTTAAAAGGTGTTGTCTATAACTTATAAGACAATTTGATGGGCTAGCCACTGACACTGCCAAGTTCACAACACTGACACTCCATCATTGTCGCTATAAAAATGCCTCTAGTCATAGTCTAGTGAGCTCTGATGCATATCTACATTTGATTACAGTAAGAGTTAATGTTTGTGATACTAACCTCATGAGTGTTGTTGGTTTGATGCAAGCCTGACTATTAGTGTAATGTCTACAGAACTACGTCAAGTTTGTAGGTCAGAGATTGTGGCTGTAATTCACAGATTATTACAAATAAATAATTTTAAAATGAATACATACTTGTGGAATGTGATCCCCTGGTCTCTGCTGATAAAATTCCGATAAATAAAACAGTTAAAGGCAAAATATTGCAGCCCTTTCATTGTTTGTGAATGCTGGCTTCCTTCAGAGCTTGCCATGATTCCACACAACATGGCGGCTCTTTGCTGGCGCGTTCAAAAGTCACGTGATTCCTATCCAGTAATATAGATCATTGCTCCTCCTCACCAGCACCACAAAAATGCACTGTTGTGTTTAAGACAAGCTGTGATTGGCCGGGCGAGTGAGCGCGAGGTCGCTGTGTGCTCGTTTGTTTGTGTGAGGAGAGGGAGAAGGAGGGGGCTCGCTGTGTGTGTGTGTGTGTGTCAGCCGGAGTGATAGCTAACATTAGCATATTAGCTTGGCTCTCTAGCCTGTTATTTTGGAGTGACTGCAGCTGACAGCAAACATTGTAAGTTTCAACAATAAAGCGACGACTGTAAACGTCTTTCTCGTTCATCCTTTCAGCGCGTCCAGCCGGACACTACAATATTATGTTCTGGCAATAAACATTTTAATATTTTAAATAGTAAGTTTTTTAGTTTGATGTTTTTAGAAAGATGTTTAAAACTATGACAGTGTTAGAAAATTTAATATTGTGAGAATTATCGAGATTGATCAATATACAAACATTTATTGTGATAAACTTTTTTGGCCATATCGCCCAGTTCTACTGGGCACCATGGATAGAGCTACCCATCATTGTGTGCAATCACATCAGCACAAGGTTTAATTTTTAGCCAGAGTATGGACTTAGTATTGAGTATTGTGATACTACACTTAGTATCTAAGTCACATTTCTGGTATTGTGACACTACTTGATAAGTGTTTCTTTCTTTGCTATGTCTTTGAAATCCCTCACATTGGCTTAGCTTCTGTACAGTTTTTATGAACATGTTTTTCCAGCTTCTTCTTTACTCCAGTACGTGTGTGTGTGAGAGACCCAAGCTTTCAGTGTGATGGGAAAAGACATAAATTTCAGGTTCATAATTTTCACCTGTCTTGGGGCAACGCAAACTCCTCCATTTCTCATTCTGACAGCTAAAATCAAGGATCTGTCAGCAGAAACCAGTGCTATTCCAATAAAAACAAAACCTTCCAGGACTCTTTAACTATCTCAACCCTGTCATGTGCTGCATTTCTCATCTCATGGTTATGATGCCAGTGCCAGAATATGCGATTAAGTGCAATTAAGAAGTGAGACTGTTCAGGGAAGTCTAGAATTCAAAATAAAGGAGTGGCATAACTAAACGTCATTCTATTCAATCATGGATTCCTTTGCACAATGGAACCCAGCCCTGGCAGTGTGTTCTCTTACAGCTTGCTGAAAGCTGGTGTACATTTCTCGTGTGCCCAGGCTGCCTTACGCGGTGAGAATCAGTTTGAAGTGGTTGTAAAAAAACTTGAAAGACAAAATACGACCCAACCAGAGAAGTGAGCAAACGGCAGCCAAACGCTGCTGCAGCTGGTCTCTAGTGAGATTGCCCTCTCAATTTACACCACATTTAAAGACAGGACACAGTGCACAGTCTTAGCAGCTGAAAACAACAGCTATGCCAAAGCAATAACATCATTAGCACATGTGCAGTAGGTTCAAAAGTAGTGTATTGACATTCTGAACTGATAGACATTATCGCATAAAGCTGCTGGCATAAATATGCCACTGTGATGGGCAAATGGCAAATACAACCTCATGTCCAAATGTTTGTGGACACCTCTTCGAATGAATGCATTCAGCTACTTACACCCATTGCTGACACAGATGTACAAATGCACACACACAGCTAGTACAGAAGTACGGCCAATAAAATAGGACTCTCTGGAATAGACGACCCTGAACCTGAACATGAACCTATTGGCACTATGCCTAATGCCAGACATGGGCTAGAGTGGTATAACACCCCTCTTGTCTCTAGGCTGACGTGTTCCCTCGTCAGTCTTTGTTTCTATGTTTATATCATAAACAAGAATTACATTCAAATATTTCTGTACATAAAACAAAGGCTGTTGCAGTAATGATGGAACTGTTGGTGACGGTAATGTTAAAAAATATGCGTAAGTTGTTCAGATATGAACTAAGGCTGTGAAAGGACATTTTTAATCACAATAAATCAAAGAATTTTTCAGTTAATTTTTTTTAACTGAGAATTTTCAACAGAGATAGGAAATGAGTGTCTTTTTTTTTTAGCCAATTTTCCTCCCCTTCCCAATTTGGTAGTAGCCAATTAACCCATCCCATCCACTAGGGGGCTCTCCCCATCACTTTGTACTGTCCCTGACTCTAGGAGGGTGAAGACGAGCACGAGCCTCCTCCGTTGCGTGTGATACAGCCACCACCTCTTTTCTAACTACCACTGATACACCATCACTGGGGAGCCAACGCGCTTGGAGGAAAGCGCAGGATTCCCAGCTCCGAATGAACCTGTGACTGGTCGTAATGTTTTGGCTCATCTGTATATATACAGTATATAACACCAGTGACCGCCCTACACACATCCATCCATTATCTTCTGCTTAATCCTGATCAGGGTCGCATTGAGTCTCCTTACACCTTCACCAGGCACAAGTCAGGGCATCACACTATCCTAGCCCTGGACAGGGTGCCAATCCATCGCTGGGCGCATGCACACACACACTGACAGTTTTAGAGTACCCATATTTCTTGAATTTCTGGAAACCAGAGAACCCCAGAGGAGACTGTACTACAGTTAATGGATAATATTAAATACTGATAGCAGTGTTTGTATTTTGTGCCAGTCAAATGCTCACCAGCACAGGCAGAAGCAGGGCCATGTAGCCTCCACAGAAGATGGCGAAAAAGACAGCGTAGACCATCAGCAGGATGTAGGAGGTGGCAAGGGGTGACAGCAGGTTGACTACACCACACAGGATCAGATAAGCTTTGTGATAGTGGTATTTATGAACGAGGTTTCTGTCTGCCACCCAGCCGGAGGCCAGCTGAGCCATGGTCTCCGTTATACCTACAGGAGAGAAGAGGTCAGCAGTTACACACTGACACACTTTATATCTGTGGAAAGGGTCACGTAACCAGTCGTGTGTAGGAGCTCAGGAACTGTGCCAGTAACTTTAGCCAAGAGACCTTTTCAGACATTCAGTTAAGTGATGATGCCAAGTAAATACAATATAACAAATATAAAATCTTCATTTAAAAGTTATTTATAAATGGTTAAAGTACACAGTCATATCAGAAAATTATGTCCTGGTTTGAAAAGGACAACATAGATGCCACATAACAGCGTTTACTACCAGTACCATAAGTGAGCACACCGGTCAGTTGTAGCAGAGTGTAAAATAATCAAAATGAGCAAAGGATGTGATGCCCAGAAGGGTAAGATAATAGGTACCAGATGAAGGATGGTAGCATCCAGAAACTACTAACTGGGATGTTCTAGAGCTTCTGTAGTGAAGGTGTACATGATGCCAGAGGGAAACAACTCCAGCAAGTGGCACCACAGTGGACCAATACAGGAGCAATGAGGAAAGCATCAGGAATCACCATTGAATCAACAGCCAAGTGTTGTTATTCCCAGTGTTAGGTAGGTAGTCATAATATGATATGACTGTGTAGTTTGTAGAGTTGAAACAGTAAGCAGTAGTCAATTATTCATGAACACTGAGAAGTTTTACAGCATTGTGGGACGTGGGTGTGGCCACGTCTGTATATGTAGCTGTGTGTATATATAGCTTTACACATGGCCATTACGGTTTTATCTGTTTTATAATTGATTATAATAACATTCAAGAATGTATACAGTCATTTCAAAGCACTCAAGCTTGGCACATTGCCAATATTCTAATGTACAGATTATAGTGTGTGAATAGTTCATGTTTCTATATTTAGTACACTGTAAAAAAAAAGTTGAGAAAACTCAAAATTTCAATGCAACTTACTGCACTCAATCTTCGAGTTTTGATCCCAACTCAAACTTTAAATTTTAAAGAAATTCACTAACTCATTATTTTTTGTTCAGATAACTTTTTTTCCCACAGGTATATAAACTTCAAATTTTAAGTTTTACATACAAAGAGTTTCTAATTTTAAAAAAGTTGAGCCAACTTACTATATCTTGTTCAGTTACGGTATCTTTCCCATTGATATAAACTTCAAATTTTAAGTTTTACACACTAAGAGTTAAATTTTTTTTAAAGTTTAGCTAACTTCCCATTTCTTGTTCAGTTACTGCAGCTTTCACATTTTCAAACGTTCTTCTAACTTGTCTTGTTCAGATACAAATTAATGTACATGTAAAAGATTAAGTTTTACATACCAAGGGTTCCCCATTATAATGAGTTTTCTTCAGTTCTTCAGTTTAATGTTATATTATTTCAATTATATTACTGATTAAGGACACGTGTAAGAACAAAAATAGGAATTGGTAAATGGACACATGTATAGAGGTTTTCTCAGTGCAAATAGTTTTTTTTGTAGCTCTTTGTAGAAAATAAATAATTATTTTTGGGGGGCTTGGCAATAATAAAAAGTCAGTGTTTATCTTTTATTTCTTTAAAGACCCCACAGATTTTTTTAAAATGTACACTTTAAGCATACAATGAGATGGCAATTTATGGTAAAATCAGAACATAACTGCATTATAACATGCTGATTTTGTTCACTTTTTAAACACCACACTTATCTCTACCGATTGGTAGAGATGGCACAATCACATTGTGTTAAGCTCAACACATTCTTCAGGAAGACACAGTGACTCAAATGTGCTCTACCAAATGGTTGAGCAGAATGTTAAAGGGTTAAGTTGTTCTCACATTAATCGATCACTGACCTCAATGTGCCATTGTGAAAGTGTGCCACTCTGTATAGTGTTTACAGCAGTGAACTGCTGCTAAAGGGTAGTGTACAAGGCATAGCATCTGCATGGGCTCGACACATGGATCACTAAGGCTTCATGACCCTGTACGCCATCAATCAGCCCTTCACCTCTCTCCAGCGAGAACAGGCCCCAGTGTTTGGACAGGCTTTAAAACCAGCCAATCATCCTGCACAGCAAATATGTTTCACATGTGCATGCAAAAGCCATTTCAGACTTGTTATAATTTCAGTTGAGCCCTGGAGGAATAATGAGTGGTTATTTTGCAAAGTATCTAGAAGGAAAAAAGAGGAGATGAGTTGCTCCAGCAGCCTCTAACAGAGCTCATTCTTTGCTTTTTTGGTGTCAGTGGTTGGGGGGTGATTGCATGTGCAATGCTATCTCTATGGAATCCATTGCAGTTCAGTGGCCTGTGCCGCAGTGGGGTATTGATCGGTTCAGGAAAAGCTGCACAAATCAATGGAACAAAAGAAC